>PVKB01001878.1:309181-347593 GCA_004027205.1 Ctenodactylus gundi | reverse complement strand
CATAATGTTGGCTCAACATCAACATAACTGTCTGTTATATTTTAGATCTAAAATATCCCCTACAATTTTCATGTCTCAGAGGTGGGGCCTGGTGCAAGGAGGTGAATCACTGGGGCTTTGGTCTGCAAGAGTGGATATTTTTTCTGCTCTCTGACTTCTCCCCTCTCTCTTGGCTTCCTGGCTGCCATGAGGTGAGCACATGTCCTCTGCCATGCTGCTTCTGCCTTGGAGCTGGATGACTTTGGACTCTAGTGGAAATTTTGAAGGAAATAAAATCTTTCTTCCTTTTACAAGCCACTTGGGACCATAGCTCAAGTCTGTTTGCCACTGGCTAAATTAAAGGAAGCCTTTATTTATTTATTTATTTATTTACTTATTTTGTTAGAAAGGAAAAAGAATTTGAAGTGAGCTCCAAAGAGACAGAGAGAAGGCCCATTTGCCTGAGATCATGAGTATCCTGTATACATGTATGTAAGGACTTTTCTGTTTGAGATAGGGTTTTGCTGTGCAAAGGTCTTTTTATAGTAAGGAACGTGAGGGAAGGAGGGAGAATGCAGAAAGATAAGCCATATCACAGCGCTTGCTTTATTGCTTCCAGGCACCTGTAGCTCGAATGTCCTTTTCCTGTAGAAGGAAACTGGTCCCTGACTTTCCAGACTTAATGCAGAAACAGCATGGACCACCTAGAAATTATGAACTTCTCTCCTTTATGTTACGGATATTGGGTTTGTGTACCAGAGATGAGGAAAGCTGACTAATATGCTACCAACACATTTCTCAGAACATAAGCCACAATTTAGGCAATGCGTGACTATGATTTACATTGTATGCATATTTATATAATTAATTTTCTGCTTATTTCTCCAAATGCCTAGAAAAATTACATTAAGAATGAAGAAATGATTTTCATGGCTTTATCAGTTTTTATGGAATCTCTATTTTCTTCTTAATAATATTCATTATTTTCTGACTTTTAAAGTTTGGCATGTATTACTTTTTATAATCAGTGAGGCAAATCCTTGTGTTTTTGAACTAACTTGCCATTACATGGGAACTGCCCTGAGAGGGCCATGACTTTGAGCAAATCAGCTTCTTTTATCTGAGGCAAAGACCGGGGCAGGGATTGGCCATGAGCTTTCAATAGTAACAGTTGGAGTAGCAAGGAGAAGTATTTGTGCAGCCCAGCAGCCACCACAGCCCACTTCTTGCTTGCCTTTGATCTACTTCCACTGTGTAATGAGTTTATTCTTAAAGGAGCGGTACCTCTACGCTTCTGAGAGGTCATTTTTCCTGAGGATCCTATAAGAGAGAGGTTATTAGGACCAAATGCAACCTCCTCAATGCACATAGAGTCATGACTCAACTGACCCTTGGCATGAGCTGTATTTGTTACCGCTTTTATTTCATCCGATCTCAGCTGGAGACTTAGTCGGTCTTAGGGGTTTACTTGGAAAGACGAGTCAGGCTGTCACAGCTGTAGTTCATTTTGTCATTTTGTCATAGGTCATTTTGCTCAGCTCTTGGTCATTTTGTCTTTTTTAGGCCAAGATTGCTGAATTTACCTATTTACTGTTAAAATTGGGCAGGGGAGTTCTAAGAGACCCCCAGGATATCACGAGGATGCTAGAGTCACCCTCCTCTGCCCTGTGTGTGGGTGAAGCCCTCTATCTGTAAGATAATGCAGGTCAAGGAGCCTGCGTGGCAGGGTCAGCTTTTATTTGGCTGCTAACCTCTTGGCAGTAGAATCAGAACTAACTGGACCTAGCTATCACTTTCATTGAACAATACATGTTTTTTTTTTTTTTAAATCACTCTTTGAAGGTATAACTTCCTTAGAATTAAATGCATATTTCTTAAGTATACTGCTTGAAGAATTAAAAAGTTGTTACCATCTCAACATCTCCCTTACATCTGCTTGTGTTCAGCTGCCTTTTGTCCCCACATTCTTCCTCTAACCAAAAATTATCTAAACTTTTATCTCCACTTCATGTCCGTAGGTACACTTTGTCTTTTTTATAGTTTAGTCTTAATGAAATTATATAATATTTAGGCTTCTGTGTCTAGCTTCTTTTGTTGAATACACTATTTCTAAGATTCACACCTCGTGTGTGTGTGTGTGTGTGTGTGTGTGTGTTGGTGGTTTCTTCCCTTTTACTTTGAGAAGTGTTCTACTCGGAGGTACCACAGTGTGTCTGGCTGCTTACCTCTTGATTCATGCTGAGGTTGTCTCCAGTTCGGCCTGTGACGAGTAAGGCTGCTACCAATACTTGTGTGTCTTCGTGTGGACATGTGTTCTCCTTTTCCTTGAGTAAGCAGGAGTGGGATTTCTGGGTCACATGATAGGCATATGTTTGGTTTCACAAGGAACTATGAAACTATTTTCTGAAATTGTTGTGACATCTTATGTTTTAACCAATATTGTTGGAAAATGTCAGGCAGCCCACTCTTTTTTCCTAGATTCTTAAGGGAGAAACTTAGATGATTGATTTTAGTCATCTTTTCTAAATATAAAGTTATAAATACCCTTCTATTTACCACTTCTGTGGCATGCAACAATTTCGATAGCCTAATGTTTATTGTTATTTAAATAAAACATTTAAAAAATCTTCTTTATTATTTCTTGTTTTGATCTCCTGGTTATTTAATGGCATATTGTTTAAGTTCCAGATACTGGTGATTTTCCAAGGCGTCTCTGTTACTGATGGTAAATTCTGTAGGGGTTAGAAAGCATATTCTGTATTTCACTTCTTTAGAGCTGCTTGTGTTACGGAGCACGATGTGGTCTATATTGGCGAAAATGTATGTGTTCTTACAAACATTGTATTTTCTGTTTTTGCTGTGTGCAGTGTCCTATAAAAATCAATTATGTAAAAATAGTTACCTTGCAAAGCAGAATTTGAGGCATTCTTTTTAATAAGGAAGAGAGTAGCACCTTCCCTTGGTAGAGAAGTGGGTCACTTTTCTGGGTTGAAAGGGGTCAGAGAGTCTGGGAATTCAAAATTTCCAAGGTCATCAGCCTATGTTTCCACCCTGAGCTTCAAAGTCTCACTCCTACCTAATAAAGGTCTTGAACTTGCCACAGAACTTACTGGAGTGGCAATTCAATCATCTTTGGAGCTCCACTCTCTGTATAGTGAATTCTTAGACCCGACCCTCAGATTTCTGCACCGTATGTGGAGGGAAGTGAGAGTCTCTGTAAGTGTTTTGAAGAAGTATCCTGACTTGTATGCCTCACTTTAGTTACTAGCTGCATTTCTTTGCCTGTCTCTAATGTATTGCAAGTACTCGGCAGTAGCTATCTGATTCCATAATCCCTGTGATTGCTATTTCCACTAAGTCTCTAATGCCTGCCTGAGACATAGCAGTCATCAGCACATATATCCCACCTCAGGTTGCCACTAGTGAGAGTTTTAACAATCGCCCTACTAGTGCCTCTCAGAGGTGATCAGGACTCCAACTTCTGCCATCCAATGGGTGGTCTGGCTCCCAATCTCTACTCTCGTGTCAGTAAGCAAGCTGGGAAAGCAGGTATGGACAAGAAGAGAAGCTGAACAAGAAAGACGTAGCATTTGAGCCTTGGCTGAACTAACAGGGGGTTCTAGGGCAGAAGAGCCCTATAACTGTTTTCCTTTGAGGCCTTTGAACTGCATGTAGACCAGTCTTTGGAAGTTCGCTGCATCGAGGGAGGGTGCACGCTTTAACAAGACAGCTCGCCTTGGCTTGTGAGAGGAGGATTCACATCTAGGACCCTGGGTGAGCATCATCCAGTACTCCTGGATGCTGATCCAATGAGTTCAGCATCCCTGAAAGAGGGAACCTGAATGTCATTTTGTGATCTCCACCCAGCATTCTTAGTAATTCCTGAATTTGTCTACATTTGAAGGGTCATTAGTGATTTCCTGCTCCTTTCCTATGCTGTTTACAATATGACCATTAAAAAATGATAGAGTATAGAGCCAGAGTTTCTAAAATGCTCTACCTGAACCTGTGCGTACGGTTACAGATGATAATTCTACCTTCTCCCACGTTATTCATAAGGCCCCAAGCTTTCTCTATGCCACTCCCTTATGATTTTATTATGAAACAGTCCTGAGAGGCTCTGAAGGAAAGGCAGGTGAAGGGGGTCGAGCTGGAGCTGCCAGGCTCAGCAGGATAGGTTTTGTACTACAAAACCGTATGTGGGGGTTTTGAGTTAGGCAAAGGCTAATGGAAATTAGGAAGCATTTTTATTATCATGGAGATATTTTCTAGGTAATCTAATTTCTACAAGTTACACCCAACAGACTTCCTATAGGCTTTAGAATAAGTAATGTTTGCCTTTAAAGTGAGAAGAAAAGGGAAAAATAGAAGCAAAGAAAGATGAAATTTTTTATGTGAAATCAGCTCATCTGGTGAAGGGACTGGTGGGAAGACAGCAGAAGGTGTGGTTTCACACAAGTTCTCCACAAGAACACATTGGGGATCATAGAGCTAATCCCTTGGTCAGGAATACAGTAGAGATGACAATGATCATATAGAGTGTCTCACTTCTGGGGTAACTGTGGTGGAGGCCGAATGAGGCTCAACCCTCCAGTTTGCTCTCACGTTCTGATCCAAACAAGACCCAAGCAACCTTTCTGGAAAGGTGGACATGTCTTTGGTCAGGTGAACAGTAACTCAGAGAGGGGGAAGACAGCCCTAAGAGAGCAGTTAACTTCATGGTTATTGCACGTTATGCCAGAAAATGTTCAGCTTGGTATTACATGTCTAGAGCTCAGCCCATTTTCCATCTTCCTTCAGATAGAATTGCTAGAAAAATTAATGATGAGACTTGGGAACTTGATCACACAATCAGAGATCAAGAGAGAAGTGTGGATGAGGGGAGCGGAGAACGGAAGCAAATAACAACCACACCAGCAACCAGAGGGAAGGACGTCTTTCTGTAAAACTCCATGGTCTTCATTTTAATGCTTCTATCCATACATTGTTTAGTAGGAGACATGGAGAAGAATGTGAGGCTTAATGGGAAAGATTGACACACGTACTGATGTTTGGTCACCCACCTACAGCTACCTATGAGCCAGCCTAAAACTGAAGAGACAGAAACAAGCCATGTCATGTGCTCATGATTCTGGGGTAACAATTCTCCCTATCTCAGGAGGGGTGACTTTTCTGCTGTCACCACTAGTGGAGCTGCTGTCTTCTAGTGGCTTGAGCTGGATACTCGTGATGAGCCCCCTCACCTGTCTGGCTGTGGGTGTTGCTTTTTGGCTTGGCCACTCTCTCTCTGATTCTCATCATAAAGAGGTTGGCCAGGGACTTCCCCTGTGAGCACAGAACTGCTACATCTTTTATGGCCCAAGCTCAAGGGTTCCAGCATGTCATGTGTGCTGTGTTGCACTAGTCAAGGGAGTCACAAGTCCAGCACAGATTGAAGGAGTACAGCAGAGTCCGCTCAGGGAGGGAACATCTCTGTGGCCATCTTCACACAGGACCTATCCCATGTCTAAGGCTGGGGAGGAGATGAGAAAGTCATGAATAGAGGTCACAACATGAATAGTAACTAGTCCTGTACCACGTACTTGTTAACCACTACCACAAGAATGAGCCGTGAATGTTTCCTTTTAAGGGAGGAAAAGCATCGTTTTAACATCTCATTAAACTATCACTTTGTGGGGACAAATGCCAGTGTCTCCACTATGAAGAGGTTTAATGAATTTTTAGACTCATCCCCCAAACCCGCCCCTCCCCCCCACTCTCGCACAGTTTTTTTTTTTTTTTTCCCCTTTGGGCCAGGGCCTCACTTTGTAGTCCAAGCTGGTCCTGGACTTACTGTGTAGCCCAGGCTGGCCTTGAAGTCACAACTGAACTGGCGAGTGCTGGGATTATAGGTATGCACACCACAATTGATTTATGTGGTGCTGGGGAATTCAATTCAGAGTTTTTAGCGTACAAGGCAAGTTCTCTAACCACTATTCTATTTCTCCAGCCCAATTTTCAGACCTTTTAAAACAACTTATCTACAACTATTTTGGTAATTTTGAAATAAGGATAATAATGCCGTAGGAGGACTTTCTAGTGTTCACTCTACTAAATATACAACCAAAATTCATCTTGCTGGCCATCTGCTTGCATTAGAACTGTAAGTGTGCTTCATATGAACTGTAACTTTTATCTGAGAGAGTAAATCAAATAACTTAAATCTATAAATATACCAAATGGAACCGATTTAACCCCCAAAAGCATGGGCTACTTGTGAGAATTTCATTATTCAATAATAAAGATAAATGTAACAGGAATTAATGTTTTATGTTTTAATGTAATTTAATGGTTTAAATGCATGCTGCAGTTATTCAAGCATTCACGGCTCCCAGTGATCCTAAGTATCGGGTCATGTGATCACTGAGATGAAAGATGTGACATTTAGCAAGGCACATGACTTGCCGAAAGGTCCTCCACTCAGTTAAAAGGTTAGCAGGCCAAGGAACAATTAAAATCCTCCCTGTTTTCTAGCTCCTTTCCAGTGTTTATCAGGGTTAATACATACTGTATATATTTTAAAACCATATACATTTTACCCTACTTTCAAAAATTATAAGCATTTTCAGCTACCACTCAACTTCATAATTACCCTCTCTGATGCCCACATAAATGTTTTAATATTTCTTTGATGTGTTGGACCATAATGTAACTCGCCATTACCCTAATTCAGATATCCAGGTTGTTTATGTTAGGGCTCAGAACTATGAATTAGAATAATCTGGCTTAGTCACATTTCTAGGGGTGACTGTAATCATTTTTCTGGACTAAAGGCGATGTTTTCATTCACCAGAGTCTTGTCATTTCTTTTTTCTTTTTTCTTTCTATTGTCATTTCCCTTGAAGTGATATTTATTAAAGAGACTAGACCTGCCTAGGTAATCACAAGAAGGTAAGTACTCGAAATTAGACATGAATTTCAGGTCTTATATTCCCACTCACGACATCCAAACTCCTCCTGCTCATTTCAAGAGCGGTTCTAGGCTTAGCACAAACCTGCATACATTGTGCAGGAGCCTTTTCCCCTTCATGAAGGACCAGCCTACGTCGCGGCGCAGAGCTGGGGGGATCCAAGTGCACATCTTGCCTCTAGCCAGTAGATGTCTCTATTTCATTCACCCTCCTTCTTGCGTTCCTCCTGAATGGAGAAACTTGAGAACAAAAACCTAAGAGCAGGAAGTCGTCCCTTTCATCACCTGCCATCCTCTCCACCTGTCCCTTCCTCCCTCCTCTCACCTACTTTCCTGACTCACCAAGTCAAGGCAGCTGGAAAAGGAGTGCATTTGAATCAAAATCGAAATCTTCACCAAATCTGTTGGCAAAGTGGGACCAGTAACTGAGAGCAACCTCCCAGAGTCCAAGCCCTTTCTCTTTAAATAGAGCACCATAGGAAGAGCTGTGTTAGTGAGTCATAACAATTAATTACACTCAGAGGTGAGAAGACAGGATTTAACGCTCTAACGCGATTTGAATTTAGGCTGTTATCTCATCCCGCTGCTATTTAAAACAAAAATCACTTTTCCAGAGAAGCGTCTGCACTAAGGATGGTTTCAAAGCTTCAGTCTGAAGACGTTTCTGGCAGCTGAACATTCCTGTTTTAGCTTTCTGAGGGGTTTAATATGTGCATTTGGATTTTCTCGATTTCTGTAATGAAGTGTAACTCTTTCATTTTGGAGATTGGGCGAAGGGGAAGGGGTCTGGGAAAGTCTATTTTTTCACAAAGATTTTCTAGGTGAGGGAGGTGGGCAGATGAGTTATTAGAAGGGGAAAGTATTAGCTCAAACAGAGATCACATGAGCAAGCACCAGGCACGTGTCTATACAGGCCGACACACCTGACACAACAGGAGAAGGGATTTATTGATAGGTCGCGGGAAGGAACAGGGACGGAGCTGAAAATGTCCCACTGGTCATCAGGCAGCAATGAGAGGGTCCTGTAGACATCTGGGGAGGACAGACTAGTCTTTCAGAGGCAGCTGAGTGGCCTTGCCAGAGGCTCCAGAGGCGAGATTGTGGGTCTAACGTTGGCATTTCCAGTGACAGCACATAGTGACCATTGTGCTATCCAGCAGTTCCTGCCTGGAGCCCTGGATCTGTGGGTCTGCAGGGCGACTGTGCCTCTCAAAGCTGCTGGCAAGATCTTGGGAGTGGTTCTAGAACACTTAGCTGCCTTGAAATCATTGCATGTTGTGGGATAAGGAAACTGCACAGGTCCTCTCCGACAAGGGTGCTTATGGTGACACTGGCCAGGTGGCTGAGGAGCCAGGCTGCTGGCCCTGCTGCCCTATGGATCTTGTCTTTCAGGAGCCTGGGGCTATGTTGTGCCAGGTGCTTTCCCTATTCTTCTATCTGGGAAGCTCTCCCGCCGTGTTTTCTTCCCACACTCTGTCAACCTTTGGACTCAGGTCAGCAGCCTGACCCTGCCAGATCCCCCAGGTCCAGCCCCTCCCCCGGCATCGATCTTTGTACTTACTGAGTTTTCACTGTCAGAGCAAGGAGGGGCACATGGCCAGAACTCCTACCTTGAAGGTACGGGAGTGTGCACTCTCTGGGTCATCCTCTGGGCTCCTCACATGACCGTGCACCCCCTGGGCCACTCACTGGCCTTGTGACCTGGATAGCTGACCCACAAGCTACAAGCCTCACCTATCTCAACCACACGGCAAGGGCATGAACACTTACCTTGCTGAGCTGTTAAGCGAGTGGGAGAGCTGGGTCTCTACAGGAAAGGGAATTGTTTCCCACGGCCTGCCTCTGCCTCGAGCTGGGAGCCCTGGATTCGCAGAGCCTCCTGCATCACGCGGCAGGTCGCGGCGGGTGCTTGTGCCACCGTCCCCACATCCAGCCCTGGTCCTCTGCCTGCATGTCACCCCTCACCACACCAGGCCTCTCATCGGTCAGGTCTTCCTGCAGTCACGCGCCTGGCCTGCATCTGAGAGGCTCCTCTCCCCACCCGGGATCAGCCCTGTTTTACTTTCTTCCCATACGCACCCCACTGGCTGTAGCTACAGCTTGTTCAGGTGTTTCCTCTGCCATCACCACCCGACCCCAATCACATTGTAAGCTCAGGAGAGGAGGAAACTCTGGGCACCTGTTCTGCGCCACTGTATGCTCAGAGCCCCGCACAGCCACTGGAGCCGAATAGATGTTCAATTAAGTGGAGTGGGGGGAATAAATGGAGGTGTCCCCCGGCGCGGCACAAGCATATCCCAGATGAAGGGGACCCCTGGCTGTCTTGCTGCCTTCAGGGAGCCACCTTCCCCTCCCTCCCGGGATCTCCCTGTCCTTTCCCTCAGGAATTCTGCTCCCTCTGTCTGACCCCACACCACGGGGCGTCCCTGTTCCGGGCTCTGCCCTCGTCCCTGGCCAGCCTTTGGCGGCCGCGGGATCCGCACCCCCTCCCAGCGTGGACCCGGTCACCGGCTCCCGGGCGGGCGTCCGCCCCGGGCATGCTCAGAGCGCGCAGGTCCGGGCGGCGGCGGCGGCGGCGCGGTCGGGGGGAGGGAGCAGCCCGCCACCGCCGCCGCGTGCGCTCCCGGCCCGGGCGGAGCTGCGCAGTCCTCGCAGCGGCGCTGGGACGGCCGGGCAGCCGTGCCCGCAAGTTGCCGGCAGCGGAGCCCCGAGCCGCCTCCGCCCGCTCTCGGCCCTGCGCGCCCACCCGCGGCGGTGGCCGACGCCGGACGCACATCGCCGGGACACTGACCCCAGAGGTAAAAGCAGGACCACGGCCGCTCACCCTCCGCGGCGCGAGTGACAGAGTCTAGCCGCTGTCTCCTCCGCCAGACCCTCCGGCTGGAAGATGTGGCAGCCGGCCACGGAGCGCCTGCAGGTAAGCGGCACCGGGCGGCCGGGGGCCAGCCTGGAAGAGGAGGCGCAGGGCTGGAGCCGGGCAGACGGCGCCTCAGCCTGCTTGCGGCGGGCATTGCCCCCAAAGGATCCCGTGAAACGCACCCAGGGGAACATGATCCGGTCCGCCTCACCGCGGGGCACCCAGGGAGGGTCGGGGGATGCTGAAACGGACGAGGCGCCGCCTCAGGCCGCAGAACTTTCGGCTCTGAGGTGTCTGTGTTGGTGTCACTAACCCCCGACTCCCTGAACAGCAATTTTAACTTGCATTCTTCCACTGACACAATTTCTGGTTTGGGGTTAGGATTTTTGAAACCAGATTTTTTTTTTCTTTTTGTCTCTAGCGAAGGCAGCACAAATGGTTCGGGAAAGCACAATTTCGCCGATGTAATTTGGATATGTCGAGCTTGGTTTGGCTTGGTCATGGTATGCTACCCCCCACCCCCATTATTCATTGACTTTCCCTCTTCTTCTCCCCCCTGAATCCAAGTTTCTCCAGATACTTGAAAGTCAAAGTTAAGTTCAGCCAGGAATGGTAACATCCTGGGTCATCCCCTTGAAAGTTTCACCCTGCTGTCTTTTGAAATGCCAAGCTGCCTTTGATCTGAATTCTGAAGTTAAGGAGTAGGGGAGGAGGTTAAAGGGATAAAGGGGAGATTTCCCAGGGAGATTCCTTTCCTGACACTTAGGCCTTGGGATTTCTCTGGCTCAAGGTGTGATGATTGCTGATTGCTTGGTGGTTGCAAACCATCTCTTGAGGGGCGGCAGTCACTCTCCCCTGAATCTTGTAGTTAAACTCTTGGCATTCTCTGACGCTTGCTTGTTGTGCAGTACACTTTGAAGAGATGCTTAAGTGATTAAATGCGGCACCCCCATAAGGTGAGCATGTCTGAAAGCTGGGCAGGGAGGCCAGGAGTCCTGGCTGGCATGGGAGGCTTCTCAATGAACAGTCCAAGCCCCACACGCAGCCAGCCTTGGATGCCAGGCAAGGCCTGCTTTGCCTACCAGTCCTGCTGAGGACTGACCTGCAGGGGGCATTGCACTTAGCAGAAACAGATGCCTTGAAGCTCCTTTCCAAGTCTTCCTGTGCCAGGATTTGTGGGGAGTATGTTCCCTTTCATAGAGCCTGGGACACCAGGCCAATTTCTCAGGGACTTCAAACAGAATAAACAAGAAAACCAGCTGTTAGTTAGCTTTGGATACCGAGGTGGGTGACTAGCCTTCTGACTGTGATTGGCACAGGTGATGCATTTGGGCAGTCAGTGGCTATGACACCAGATACCAGTAGTGCATCTGAATTCCCTCTTCAATTTGAAGCATGACTTCGATTCCAGGGAAGCTGAGTGACAACGGGAGGTGGCGGTTCCCTATCCAAATACAGAGAGCAGTCCTAGCGAGGTCTCACAGAGGTGCTGTCACAGTCTTTTGCTCACCGGTGGTTGTGGCCTGGGGATCTGTGCCTCTGGAGAGTGTGGAGATTGTCACCAGAAGTTATGCCTGCGGGCCTGTTCCATGCAGAGCCTCGTGTCCATTCTGGATCATGTGACCCTCGGCAGGCAGGCCCTCTGGCTCTTGTCCTCCCCGGAGACCATAGCTGAAATGCCTCCTTACTCTGCTGTGAAATGTGCCTTTGTGTGTTTTGGCATGGGTCTGGTTTACTAAAGTTCGTGTTCGCAATGTGTTTGTTTTTTTATTTCAAGGTACCATGTTGAAAGAGCCGGAATTTTAGGCCTTTGAAAACTCTGGTAAACAGAGCTTATCATTGACTAAAATCCAGTTACCTGGAGAAGGTTTTTCGTGACGTGGGCTCTACTTCATGCTCCCAATTTTAAATCAGTCAGTCAAACCATTTCCCTTTTAAAAACACCTCCGAGATTGTAAAAGTGAACCACGTTAGGGAAAAAAAATCTTCATGGCTTGTTCCCAACCAACCACTGGGCTCGTCTTGAAAATATACAATTTGTATGCTTTTACTTTTTTGCTCCTGGAAGACTTTTTTGCTGTTGAGGGTGAGGTGCTGAGTGAGCTGCTTGCAATAATATTTTATTTACATTCCTTGTGGTTATGTCGTGTGGTTGTCACAGTCTCTGTTTGCTGTCTGGGATTTTTCTTCCTCACTTTGCCCTCCAGGAACAATCATACAGACATGTTCGTTTTCGATTCCTCAGTGCACAGGACACTCTCAAATTCCTCCCTTACGTGCAGATGCCACAGCCATGGTCACAGCGGTGGTCGGATGGGCAAAGTAGATGAGTAACTCAGGAGTGAAGTCTAAGCTCTACCCTCCTCTCACAAATCCTTTTGGCCTTCTCTTACAACCTCATTAATTTTTTCTCATTAACTTTTAATATGAAGATTCTAATTGAGATGAGCGAAGCAGAGGAAGCATTCCCAGGGCCTCTTAAGAGGATCAAGAAATCAACTGATTGTAAAAACACCCAGGAACAAAAAAAGACAAGGAAGAAAAGAAACACATCCTCCCCTAACTGATTGTATTAGTTTCTTTTAGAAGGTGCAGGTCCAAGCTTCCTGGACTTGCCAGGGCGACACAACTTTGCTTAGACTGGATAGTCACCCTTTAACTAACTGTCTTTTGAGTGCACCAGCCAGTTCCCATACTCAGAAAGTGATAGCTTTGATCAGATTCACTTATCATTATCATTATGCACTTGTTTGAAAAAAAATAATGCTGATGTTTTCTGATTTGAGGTTTAGTTCTTTGACCCAAATCCAGCCCAGGCAGAGGGACCTGTTGCCCCGAGCAGGGCTGAGCTGGGTAATTCCTCATTCAGTCACAGGAACTGCGGCAACTTCATCTGCTCCCTTGAATGTTAAAACTTGTGTTGTGTCCCACTCAAGCCCTCGCTGGGAGCTTCTACCTTTAAAAATGTAATAGGATCAAAAGGAATGTGAAGACTTAAATTACTACTAAAATGTAAATATGAGTTTTTCCTTTTTCACCTTCTCTCCTGAACAGTGCACTACTTTTTTTCTTTTTCTTGCAGGGACTCTGGAGAGTTATAAATTTTTAAAGAAGCCTGTTTCAAACAGACTCTTTTCAGACAAGTAAAGGAGACTTTTCAGTAGAAAAAGGCCTCGTGTTGGTTTTTAAAAATAGAGATGAGGTTCCTTTTGGCCTTGATACATTAAATTTTGCATGAATTTCCTGGCAAACTCGTTATCTTGGGTGAATCTCTTAGAAATGACAAACCCACCCCAGAGCACCGTGGGTCCAGGTAGCCCAAAGGAAGACATATTTTTCCAGAGTGAATGTCTTTAGTAAGGCCGCACATATTTCTTTACTAAGTCCACTAGGGGCTTTTTCTGGAGGCCGGGAAAGGGAGACCACAGGAGAAACACGGAACAGGACTGAGTTCAAAATGGAGAAGGCTGGTGCATCCTTACTCAAGCAGTATCACAAAATGGAGTGGAACTTGGTAGTGGGGATACATGAGAAACAAACTCTAGCATACTTCTCTGACATGGTCTATGATGGTTCAATTTTATCATTAGCTTGTCTTTTCTGAAATTATAACTTTACTATGGGAGGTCAAGAAACCATGGAGTTTCTTTTATCCTTGAATCAGACATCGGTTTCTCAGCCAGGACTATGCCCCTTCCCATCCCACCTGTCTGTTATTTTTCACTCTCATTTTGGCCAGTGGGTGCCCATTGGCACTGTGGAAAGAAGGTGGAATGAAAAAGTGGAGAGAGCAACCCATATTCTGAGGACCTTTTTTTAAGTTAAATTTTTGGCTGAAAAAGAAGTTGAAGTTCTGAAGTCAACAGTATTTGAGGAACGTAGGCAAGAGTACGTCTTCCCCAAATTCTCATATTGCCCTTGCTCTGCCTTGTCCTATCTGGCAGATCTTGCCTTGACTAGGACTGTAGATTGTTCTACATTTATTTGTCTATTATTATTATTGACCATTGTTATTTTTAATCCTAGAAATCAAACCCATGGCCTTCACACTGAGCTACAAACTCAGCCAACTTTTTACTTCTGATTTAGATACAGGGTCTTGTTAAGTTGCCCAGGCTCTGCTCAAACTTTTGATCCCCCTGCCTCAGTTTCCTAGAGTACTGACCTTACAGGCCCGCACCTTGGGCCTGACTATTTCTCTGTTACTATGTCAGCTTTACTCTTGCCCTGAGAGCGAGACTGAAAATCCCTCTAAGACGTCCACCGGAGACTTCTAGACCAGGCAGAGAGGGAACTCTGGAAAATCTGATACTTCCTAGGTAAACCAGATGGACAAGAGGAGCACAGAACAAAGTTGAGAAGCTAGTCATGGCTGGCTGTATGTAGTGTGTTCTGTGTGTGGCACCGTGCTGAGGAGTTTCATGTGAATCATCCAGCTCACTGACTTCCCATAACCACCATCCTCACTTTATAGATAAAGGAAGTAGAAGCCAGAGAATTGAACTGATTTGACCAGGGTCAGGCAGCCAGACATGAGTTAAGCCAGGATTTCACCCTGGTGATTTGGATCCAAGCCTTATTTCCTAACCACCTCACCTGTGCAGAAGGATGACACAGAGCACAATGTTCTACACATGTCTGTGCTGTTGTCATGAGCAGACAGGATGAGAAAAAACAAAAAACAAGGGCTGTCTTGTTGGCTCAGAGAGGCTGCTACCATGTTTCCCATGGAAGCATTGTGCTTACCCATACCGACACCTTGGTTCCCTGTGTTTGGTAGCACAGATCTTTGGGAGAGGTAAGCTTCTGTGTCATACTGACACTGAAATTCCAGAGTGCCCTTTGAGATTCTCTTCAACAGGGACATGTAGTGTTTATTCAGACTGGAGACCTTGAAACATGACAGTCAGGACTGACCAGGTCTGCAGTCAACCTGAATTCAGATAAAACACAGGGTGGGGCTCAGGGCTGGAGGGTTCCTGAGTGCGTGCTTAGAAAGAAGCGGCTTCTTCTCTTACTGAGGCGTAAGTTTCTCATCAAGTCCATTCTTGGTTTTTCTGTTCTTTTCATCCCTATTCTTGAGTAGCCATGAAGTGTTAGGCCATATGGTTTTTAATGAATATTTGGACTTATCATTACTTGGGGCCTTTATTCTCTCTCAGATGGAAAATGCTGTCTTAGATCATTGAATCTTTCTCCAAGCTTGTCAGCAAAATCACTACCGAGTGATGTGTCAGATGCTAGCATTGGAGAGAACTCTGCCCCTTGGTTACCATTGCCTAATGGTTGTTTCTTGTTGACTGTACTGGCTTGTCTTCCAGTGTTAGGCAATTTTTGCATTCTGTTTGATGTTCCAGATCAGCTGTCTCCTCCCTTCCCGGCACGCTGACTCCATGCTGCTGTGTAAACTGGCCCAGGAGGAGAATCTGGCAGAGTCAGCCTCACAGTCCTGAAACTCCTGGAGATCAGGCTGACTTCCACAGGCCTGTGTCACTCATGACTAGCAGTGGTCCTGAGGCTTATTAGTGGTCAGCAAATAAAACTAGCCCAGGCATGCTCAATGACTGCAGTGTGCTTCTCAGAGTTCCAGTGGGCACAAATCTAAATGAAGGCTTTCTGTAAGTAGAACAAGGAGAAATAGTTGAGGTATTTGTTCAAAGATTTTCTTAAAGTCCAGTGGAATTAGCTTGCTACCATTTAATGTTAAAAAGAAAAACAAGTTTGGATCCCAGTGTAGCTGCTGGTTAGCGACAAGGTATCAGAGTGTCTTTGCCAGGTCCAACTTCTGCCCAAGGACTGGAAGCGAAGGCGTTAAGGAAATGTGTAGACTTGCTTTGCACTTATGGGATTTTTGAAGGCTCCTCAGGTCTCAGCAAGCTTTTCTACTTCATGCTGATGCCACCTGGGTCCCTCTTCTGGCCAAGGTCTCTCTTTTCATGCTTGGTGGTTAAAGACTTTTCTGTCCTATATCTCCACTAAGATCTTGTACTAATAATGGAGACACTGGTAATGGCCTTGTTCACCAGGTCATTTCTGGAATTGGGAGTTGTCTAGATAACAAATAACTAAAGAGCCGATCTGTCCCTGTATAAGTGATTTCAACTCAGTTTCTTACTAGAAATGTTTCAGTGGAGTTTTGCAAATTTCATGAACTTTTCTTGCCCCGTCTTTAAAATGGATACATCTTTTTTTTTTTTTTTTTTTTTTTTTTTTTTTTTTTTGGTGTGGAGATTTTGATATGCAGTAGATAGTAAGTAAACAGAGCTGTTAGGGCTATTTAGGAAGAGAGACTGAGAGAGCTACATTGGTGAAACAGTATGGTACTGCCTATAACACACCAGACAAATGGGGCATAACAGATATTTTTGAAATAAACCCTCTCATACAGTTTCAGCTAGTATTTGATGAGGGCACTGAGAAATCTACAGAATGGGGAAGAAAAGTCTCTTCAGTAAATAGAATTATGAAAACTGGGTATTCGTGTGCAGAGGAATAAAACTGTACTCTGTCTTATAGCAGGCAAAATAACTCATAAGGGATTAAATTTAGGTCCTGAAAAGGCCTAAAAACCCTAAAAATACATTTAGGGATAAAGCTCCTTGGTATTGACCTTGGCAATAATTTTTGGGACTTGACAAAATATTCCATACAACAAAAGAAAAATGAACAAGAGACTACTTAGAAATATTTCTGTACTAATGAA
Organism: Ctenodactylus gundi; assembly: GCA_004027205.1. Classification (NCBI taxonomy): domain Eukaryota; kingdom Metazoa; phylum Chordata; class Mammalia; order Rodentia; family Ctenodactylidae; genus Ctenodactylus; species Ctenodactylus gundi. Next base: position 331,105 of record PVKB01001878.1, on the reverse strand, counting down.
ACCCATGAAATGGAAAAGAATTTACAAACTCTCTAATAAGGTTTTAATATTTTAATATTTAGCAAATTCACACATCTCAGTAGCAAAACAAAAATGAACCAAACAAAAATGACTAAATAAATGGGCAAATGACCCAAATAGACATTTTTTCCAAGAAGATACTTCTGGTGATCAAGCATATGAAATGTCATTGAATATCACTACCCGTCAGGGAAATGCGAGCCACAGCTACCATCAGGTGCCACCTCACGCCCATTAGGCATGTTATCAAAAGAACAAGCACATTTTTCTTAATATTTAGTAGTTGAGCATCTCTTCATGTGCTTATTGGGCTTGAATATTTTCTTTAAGGAAATGTCTGTTGATGCTCTCTACACATTTCTAAAAATATATTTTATTTTTTGAATATACATGAACTATAGATTCAATAATACATTGAAAACATATGGCTTGGGGGAGACAGTGACCACCTACATCTCTTTTGGCCACGTTTTTCCTCCTTCTTACCCTTTCCCTTCGCCTTCCTTCCCTCCCACTGTCAGTAACTTATCCTAAAGAGTTTTAAACTCACGACTGAGCCACTGTATATATAGGTTCCAAGCACTAGGCTTAGACTGGGTGGGTGGGAGAGACTTTTGAAAAAAAGAAGATTGTTTTACCTTGTTGTTGGGCTTAATATTATTTTGTTTCCTTCTATGGTCACAACTTTCATTTTCCCCATTCATGATAGAGAAGGTCTCTGGTTGGCTTGGCTGCATATAAACCAGAGCTCCTATGCTAGTGCTGGATTCAACCTGTGTGTGTCTTTTCCCAGGGGATCCGCTGCCACTCTCATAGGAAGGTGTAGATAAGGCAGGAAGATCACAACTTTGAGCCCAGTTTGGGCAACTCAGTGACTTAGCAAGACCCTGTCTCAAAGTACAAAATAATAAAAAAATGGATAGAGATGTAGCTCAATGCAAAGGCCCTGGGTTACACACACACACACACACACACACACACACACACACACACACACACACACACATATATATATATATATATATATATATATATATATATATATATATATATATATATATATATATATATATCTCAAAACAAAACAAAAAAGCCAAAAGGTAAAAATAAAATGTAACCCAGTGAATACAATTACCTTTGCAATCAGAGATGACGAGAATAGGACTTCAGGGTTGAGCTTTGTCAGTCTCATAAGCACACATGAGAGTGGGGTAAGGGCTGTGAGGTTCAATAGGGTGGGGTGACCTATGCACCCCATGGCCCTGATGACTTGGGTTCCTGTTTGGGAGGAACACATCTGCGCCATCTTGACAAAGGATCTGTGTTGAGAAAGGTAGCATCCCCTTAAGTTTCTGCTATGGGATGGCCTCGAGGTCCGGATGAGGGGTTAGCTTTTTTGTCCTTCAAAGGTCTAGTGGGAAGTCATTCAGGAGGCGACTCTTAGAAAGCCATGCAATGATGGGAGTAGAAAGTGGAGGTATATTGTCACAACCCTGTGGGGTTCAAAGTCTAGTTCTCCAAAAGAAACTTTAGGTTAGTTAAGTCATTCTAAAATCCTAAAATATGTAGTTGCTCCCAATTGTCTTTAGCTATATTAGTTTTATTTGTTGGAAGGTCACATGATCTCCAAGTTTCTCAGTGACTTTGGTGCCCTGAAAAGCTGCAGGAGGAAGGGCTGCTGTGGTCTGAGACTAGAAGCAGTATGACCTTATATTCTAGAGTAGTTGACCCATGTGTGTGCATTTGCCAGGGGTTTTATTGTTGATTTTTACTGAACCTGCCAGGTTCAGTTTTAGAGATGGAGAAAAACAAGAAATATTAAGTATAATTCACTACATACTTATATTTGTAGTATTAGTAGTATTATCATTAATAATAATGATAATGGCCATCTTATACTTAATGATGCTCCTGACACTCCTTTGTCATAATCCTGGAGTTAGAGCTGGGTTTCATATTTGACTCCCTGGCCGTGGGATCCTCAATCTGAAGATCTGTACCTCTTTTATCATGTAACAGGTATTATTTTTTATATATGGGAGCATATTTAGTCCTTCAGAAAATCCTACGGGAGACAGATTTCTCCTCTTTTTTATGGGTGATACAATAGATGCCCAGAGAGCCTGGCTAACTTTGGCTTGAGTTTGTTAACTACCCAATAGCCCTCTAACCCTTTTCTCTGTTGATTGATAGAGTCCTACCTTGATCCAGGAGAAGATGGTTATGTCTTGATTTTAGGGCTGGTAGCTTAGACCAGCCATGACCATCTTCACACACTTACTCTAAGGACTGATTATTGTTATGGTTTGGATCAGGACTGTCCCTCAGAAGCCTCATGCATTAGAATGTTGTAAAATTGCTATGAGACCACGTACTGTTAAGAGGCAGGACCTGGTCTAATGGGCGAAATGCTGGGGGTTGACCTGGAAGGGGTGGATCACGAGGACATGACCTGGAGGGATATATGCGACCTCCACCCTTCCTTGCTTCTCTCTACCATGACTTGAACAACTTTTCTTCTTTCTGAGGCTCTGCCATGTGCTTCCACCATTGCCAACTGCCCAAGAATGGACTGACACCTTTCAAAATTGCCAGATAAAATACATTTTTCCTCTTTTAAGTCATCAATGTCGGGTGTCCTGTCACAACAATGAAAAAGTAAATAATACAATAGTCGGAGACCAATTTTTAAACATTGGAATATAAAGGAATACCTACTAGAGAGGGCTTACCTTCAGGAATAACAAGTGCAGCTTCTTGGTGAAGTTGTCTTCTAACTTATTTCTTGCTTCGCCCTGTCCTGAGCACATAGATGCAGCAATAATGTGATTTCCCCCTATTTCTCTTTTTAATTAATTTATTAGTCTGTGCCTGCAATATATAATAATGACAATCAGCTTGAGAAATTGGTGTATTAACATATCAAGAATTGATCATTTTTCTCTTTCTCTTTCCCACCCTCTCAACCTCCGCATCCTCTCTTTCTTTCCACAAAGTCTGTCTTTTTGTTTTTTCCACCTCTCTTTGACTTTTTTGTGATACGGTTTTCTCATATTAGAGAAACCATGCAAATATTTAGTCTTCTATGGCTGATTCATTTTGTTAGGCAAAATGATCACAAAATGCATCTATTTTTCTACAAGTCATTCGAATTTGTATATACTGATGGCAGAGGAATATTCCATTTTGTATATATACCACATCTTCTTCATCCTTTCAACAGCTGCTTCCAAGATTTAGCTATTATGATTTGTGCTGCTATAAACGTGGTGGTATGCATGTATCACTCTTGTGTGATGACTTCACCTCTTTGGGAAGATAGCCAGAAGAATTATAACTGGGTCAAATGGAATATTCATTTTCTCTTTTCTGAGAAATCTCTATACTGCTTTTCATAGTGGGTGTACCAGTTCAGAGCTGCACCATAAGGTACAGGTTTCCTTTTTGTCCTCAGCCTTGCCAGCGTTTGTAGCTTTTGTGAGTTTTTGATACCAGCCATTCTTACTACAGTTAGAACCTCAGGGCTGTTTTGACTCCCACTTTTCTGATAATTGAAGATGCTGAATATTTTTTTCATATATTTATTACCCATTTGAGCTTCTGAGAATAAACTGTTCATTAAAGTTGCCAGTTTTTTTTTTTTTTTGATGGGATATTTTATTTTGGGGCAGTCTAATTTTTTTTTTTTCAGTTCTTTGTATACTCTATCAGAGGAATATTCTCATTCCATTGGGAAAGTTGGAAACATAAGGTTCCTATGCAACAAATGATACCGATAAAAATCAGTCTGCTGAGAGGCTATATTGATAAGATGGAAAGATCTTGGATCATTTAGAAGCTGCTGAACACAGTTTCTAATAAAATTAGAAAATATCACCTTATTCCATTTTTAAAAGTTTATATAGCATCTTTACTGAAACTCTTGTCATTCATGCTTTTGGCATAGACACCAAGGGAACAAAAGTCATGCCCAAACCTGGGTCCCCATTTCTCAGTCATTGTTGCAGCTTGGATTGTGTCCCCTACAAAATACGTTGAAGTCTTGACACTTAGTTTTTGTGAATGTAGCGTTTCTCAGAAATAAGATTGGTGCAGTTGTAACTGAGATATGGTGAGATATTGTTTAGGATCAGGATGAACCCTGAAGCCAATGACTAGTGTCAGCATGAGCAGAGACTTACAAGTATAGAGGCAAAAGAACAAAGCCATTTGAAGAGAGAGGTAGAAAATAGAGTTATGGACCACAGGCTGCGAATGCCAAAGATTCCTGGAAATCACTGGAAGCTGGAAGACTCCAAGGAGCACTCTTCCTCAGAGCTCTTGCTTGAAGCATGGTCCTATAAGCATCTTGATTTTAAGCACAAATCTGAGAGAATAAACCTCTGTTGTTTAAACTACCCCTGCCCACTTTGTGGAAATCCATTATAACAGTCTTAGGACACGAGAGCACTAATGAAACCATATTGGCTTTGACTGTCATTTGACTTCCAGCCGGCAAGGTCTCCCCACATGTCATATTTGGAGACAGAATGAAAGTTTCTGGTGGAATGATCTTTTATATTATCTACTGTGGATTTGGAAAAAATGCAAACACAGAAAAAACAAAACACTCACTTCTTTGTCCTTCACATCTTTGGTCAGCATTCAAGGATGAGGTGGTGAACCCTGATATAACACTTCAGTTGCGTTGCTAAAGGAAGGGTCTCTGGAAAATATGACAAAGTGCTTCACCATCAAAGACAGCCAATTCTGATAATTAAATTTATGGGCTGGGATGTGGGAGAGAGTTGTCTGAATATGTATGTACCTTAATGAAGCTTTTCCAGACAGGTTAGGCCCAAGGGAGGAGTAGAATTTAGGATTTTTGTCCTCAGAAATTATCCAATTGGCTAAAATCCCTGTCCAGTCTCTGAGTAGCAGTAGGCCTCTGTCATTTGCCTCTTCTCACCTAGGAAACTGTGCCAGTGGATAAAGGGGTATATTGCAAATTGGCCTCCAGAACAGCCTTGTAACATATTAGATGGGTTACTTATGTATGGTTCAATTTCTCTTTTAACTCAGAAACGGTACAAATTATTTTGATGCAGAACCTATTCCTGTTCGGGAACTCACTTTAAGGACAAAAATAAATGTCCTGAGGAGTCAGAACACCGGCTAATATGGACAAGCCCATCTCCCTGGTATAGTAGTCTTGGTGGACACCAGCATCTTGCCTCCCATCTAAAGGGGATGTGGCCACAGTAGCTGTGTTACTGCTCTTTGAGGAGGCATTCAGTTTCAGAGCACCGTCTGGTTTCCCATTCTCATCCTCAGCAGGGAGCGTTGCCTGTGTGCTTGGGAGAGTGGAGACTTACAGGAAAGGGGATCCAGGCTGACACACTGCCAGCAGCAGATCCATCCTGATGCTTTCCCGACCAACCCTTTCCACGTTACCTTGTGACTGTGGGCTGAGGATGAACATGCAGGTTCCGCGCCTACCGTGAGCTTCCTTGCCTTTGCTTGGGGAATGGTGTTTCCTCAGGTCTGAGCAACTTCCCTGTGTACACGCCAGCTGTCATGTAGTATAGTAGTGGCTCCCCTTTCTACCCTAGGTTCTCCTAGGTCTAGGAACTGAACTTGGGGTGGAGGGATGTGGTCCTGATGGGTAGCTAATTTGTGTTCAGACTTTAATTCTTGGTAGCTCAATGTGTCTCTTCCCTAGGGTTGCCATGACCATGTACCACAAACTTGAGCGCTTAAGCAATAGAGATATATTGCCTAAGAGGGCTAGAGCACAGAAGTTCACAATGAAGGTGTGGGCAGGTTCCGTTCTTCCTGAGGCCACGAGGGAGTGCTATGATTTGGATCTGGAGTGTCGCCCAAAAGCCTCATGTATTTGGATATAGTGGGATAACTCCGGAACCGTGCGCTCTTGGGAGGTGGGGCCTAGCTGGAAGGGGCGGATACTTGGAACAGAAGAGATTATGTCAATTTGTTGAGATTGAGGGTTGTGCAGGGCAGAGTTTTCAGGTGTTTGTTATTTACCTGTGGGCCAGAAAGTGAGGGAGGAGCACCCACCCTGATGTGTAGGGGCTAAACGGGCAGCTTGAACTAGTAAAGGAAGGAAGAAGAAATGTTGTTGCGGCTTCTTCCTGGGAAGGCCCTGGTGTTTCCTGTGTCTCCACAAACTCCCTCCTCACTTCACGTGGTTCCCGCTTCACTTGGTTTCCCAATGGGATGAGCAGCTCTCCAGCTTCTGCCATGGACTTCCACCTTTGGGAGTTGCAGGCGGTGGGGGAATGCACTGTCACGAATGGACTGCGGGGGACCTTCTGAAACTGTGAGCTAACTAAATCTTTCCTCCTTTAAATTGAGGATGTCAGGTATCCTGTCACAAAATGAAGAAGTAACTAAGCCTGTCTCGGGACTCCTGGTGGTGACTGCAGTCTCTGGTCTTCTTTGGCTTTGACAGCCTCACTGAACTTTTTTCTCATGCTGTTCTCTTTCTATGTGGCTCTGGGCACAATTCTATTTTTTCTTTTTCTCTTTTCTTTTTCTTTTTCTTTTTTTTTTTTTTGAGACAGAGTCTCACTTTGTAGTCCAAGCTGGTCCCGAACTCACTATGCAACTGAGGCTGACTTCATACTCATGGCAATCCTCCTGCCTCAGACTCCCAAGGGCTGGGATTACAGGCATATGCAACCATGCTGGCTAATATGGTGCTGGAGAGTCAAAACCAGGGCCTTGTTCTAATTGCTGAGCTAAGCCTCTAGCCTCCAAGTCTCACTTCTTATAATAACTACATCGGTCATGATTGATTAGGGTACCACCTTACGCTCATATGACCTCATCTTCACTTACATGTGCAACCATCTTATTTACAAGAAAGGTCAGATTCCGAATTGCTAAGGGTTAAGATTTCAACGTATGAAAAATGTGTTTCTGTTTCAACATATGTGTGCGTGTGAAGGAGGACACTTTAATCCACAGTGTGTAGAATATTTTGGGGGGTATCTGCCACACACCAATATATTTCTTCCCATTTGGCCAACCATCAAAAAATGTACATTTTTCTAAGTGACGGTACAGTTATATTTGCTGCATGCTGTGTCTATTATCTTAAATATGATTGCTTCAAAATTACAGAATAACAACTGCTTGGAGTAGCAAATGTGAACGTTTCAAAGGGTGTAAGAAGTCAGTCAGATTGTACCTTTCCCCATTCCCCATTCTATCTTTGTTGGAAATCATATGATCTGTGTATGATCTTTTTGGTGGTGGTTTCTCCATGACTTTCCCCATGCTTTTGTAAACATATAAATGCTTATCTAGATTTTTCTCAAGTTCTTCAACTCTGCAGCTTCCCACATGAATGGCATTATGCTGTTTTGTGAGCACTATTTCTGGTCAATACATAACACTTGCATGGAGTTTAATGGTAAATTTGAACTGTGATTGATAGAATCATTTTCCCATGACAGAGAAAGAGCTTAAGTTCTGTCTGTGTTCTTTTATTTCCCTCCTATAAAGCGTTTCTGCACACCCTTTCATTCTTGTGCATCAGGTCCTTTAGATAGAACCACCCCAATTAGAATGGCAGAATAAACAAATGCATTGTGTAAACTTTGCTGCTATCAGTGAAACTCTTTATGGAGAATTCTGCTTTTTAATCAGAAGTTTATGAGATTTTGATAAAGGTACAAAGGAGAAAGTTTACTAGTGTCTTAGTCTGTTTGGAATGCTGCAACAGAATTACATAGACTGGGAAGCTTATCCATAACAGAAATTTGTTTCTTGCAGGACTGGAGACTGAAAGTCCAATATCAAAGTCTGAAAAATTCACTTTTTGATGAGGACCCATTTCCTGGGTGAAAGAAATGGCACTTTCTTGGTGCGTCTTCATATGGTACAAAGGGTGGACAGGTTTCCTTGAGTCTGTTGTATAGGGATACTAATTTCACCCATGAGGCTGTCACTCCCCTTACTTAATCACTTTCCCAAGTGTTCTAACTCTTAATCCTGTCACCAGGTTGTTTACAAATTTTGCTGAAGCAACTGGATATCCATATACAAAACCACAGAAAGCTTCAAAAGTAACAAAAATAACAGATGGTCCCAACTAATAATGGTTTGACTTCCATTTTTCAGTTTTGCAGTGGTGTGAAAGAGTACCTGTACAACCACTCTGCTTTTCACTTTCAGTACAATATTCAAAACTTGGTTGTAAAATGGGCTTTGTGTTAGACAGCTTTGTCTAACTATTGCAGACGCTCTAAGGACACGTGTCAGGAAGGGTAGGCTCAGCTATGACACTCACCAAGTTAGGTGTATTAAGTGTTCTTTTCCCTTCAGATGTTTTCAACCTGTTATGGGCTTATCAGAGCAAAATTTATCATAAGGTGAGAAACATCTGTGCTTTTTCCATATACCAGATTGTATATAAAACTTAAATAAAGATAGATCATAGGCCTAAATTTAAACTTAAAATCTTAGATAAAACCAGTACACTATCATTGTGACTATGTACATTTATGGAAGCATTACTGCACCTAAAACAATGAACCATTTGTCATATTCATGGTTTCTTTTGTTCGAGCAATGATTTCTTAGAGCAATGACAAAAACAATTATTGAAGGAAAAGGACTGTACTTCAAAAGTAAAATAAAGTGTATTGGTAAGACAATAGAAAGATACTGTAAGATAATAGAAAGATAAGTTATAAGCTGGGAGAAAATACTGTGGTCATGGACTTGGATACAGAATATATGAAGAAATGTCAAAATTTGATAAGATAAACACCCCATTTTTTATAAAATAGGCAAACGATTTGAACAAAAAGTATATGGATGGCTAATAAGCCTATGAAAAAAAAGTTCAGTGTCATTAGTTGTTAGGGAAATGCAAATCAGAGAACACTGACATATCCCTGTTCTACAATCAGAAGAGCTTAGAAAAGTAAGCAGCTACAGTGCAGTTTGTTGCTGGGGACTTGGAAGGACAGGCACTTTCATGCACTGCTGGTAGGAAGGTGAAATTGAAGGCCGATTGCTGTTTTCCCAAGGATAGGGTGGGAAGAAAGATTTGGAGAGGGGCCACAGCAAGGTTTGGATGTGAAGTTATATGCTCAACAGTTTGATTATGGTGATGGTTTCCTGGATTTATTTATTAAAAATGTATCAAATTGTGCAGCACATTATATGTCACCTACACCTATATAAAAGTTTTTTAAAGATGTGCATGTGAAATATGCCAGATCCAGGGCTAATTGTTGAAGGAACTAATAGTACATCATCAGGATGTCCGCAGTCCTAAACATTCTCTGTAATTTTTCCTGTAGTTCTCGTCTCTCCTTTTAAAACCTTTCTTCATTTAGTTTCTGAAGTGACCTTTTGCAAATCAATCCCCATTTGCCTGAGGATCATGTCGTGAAACTGAGGTTGGAAAGAAGAAATCCAGAGCACGGGGTGAAACGTTCACGCGAAGCCTTTTGATCCTTGCTCATCTCCGGCTCTCCTTTTCACTCATGCCCCTACTTCAGGCATTTCTCACCTCTTTGCAACCTGTTGACATTCCAGCTGCCTTTCCCAGCTGCCTGTATCCCAAGACCTACTTTCTGCCCTAGTCACTGTAGATTCAGGAGTTACTGTTATTGAAAACATAAACTTGCAGGATCATGGCCCTTGTGACCGACTGGCTGAACCATCTTCGTGTTATCCCTCCTCCAGTGGCAGGGGTACGTAGACCTTTCATCAGGAAAAGCATTAGTGGGTCATGATTCCAGTTTGTGAAGCAAAGTAATGTGCCTAGCAGATGTAAGGTCTGTGAAATGATTCTTTATGCCAGGAGCAAGGCACTAAAAACTGTAGACAGGATGCAACAACTTTACTAGTGGCTCTTGACCCTCGGTAAAAAGCATACACAAAAAATGACGGTCATCTAATTGTTTAAAATGTTTCTCCCTTCAGTGAGAGAAGCTTAAGGCTTTTAACTCAACCTCTTTTAAAGTCAAGAGCCATGAATATAATTCTGTGTTTAAAAGCATGCAAATAAAGAGACCACGTGCCATCTTATCCAACCCGGGGCCATTTTGATACGACGGAGGCACTGTTGCCGACTGACAGGGACAGCAGCGTAGTGCAGGTGTTCTCTGGTGAGCCAGGATGTGTTGTGGTCTCAGGAATGCAAGTAAAATGCTTGACTTCCATTTCTTTGGAGACGAGGGAAGGAAGTGAAATAGGTTGAGTTGAGGGCCCCAGATGGGCAAGAAAGCCAGAAACAGGGGATGCTGGGAAATTGAGGGAGTTCAGGATAAGCAGACACAAGAGGAGGATGTGGGAGTGGAAGGGCAGCACAAGCACCTAGTGCTGTCCCTCGCACGTGTGTGGTCTTCAAAAGTTGCTTTTCATGTAGCAAATGTAGATTTTGGTTGTTGATACAATACGACTTCGAGCAAAGCCATCACCTGCTCTCACTTGCTCTGGTGCTGAGTGCCGTGTGGATTACCTGGGTCTGCTGTAGCAATGGTTCCTTTAGATGCAGAGTGAAAAAACTGGAGGATAGGATAGCAAAAGTATACCCAAAGTGCAGGAGCAGGAGGTTTTGGGGAAATGAGACTAATGGGAATGTTTCTTTTGGTTATAGGTCAGGCCCTCTGGATCCCACTTGATTGGTAGAACATAGTGAGGTTATAATCAGGCACCTGTGGACACACACAGCTTGGCTGGTTCACTTCTTATGTGTGACCTCAGGGTCTCTGCTTTGTAGTCAGTACGTGTATTTTCTAAATTTGGAAATAGGCATAACAACATTACTTTCTGTCAACTTGAGGGTTCACGTGACTACCAAGATCTTCATGTGGTGTCTGGTACATTGTTGGAGGTCACCAATTACTGATTTCTTCCTTTACTTCTTTGAGATTGCAGGGAATAAAGGGAATAGGAGAGGAGAATTTTAGAGTCAAGTGGAAGTCTGGTGTTTCCCAAAGTGCATCTCACAAAGCATGAGTTCAGTGAGTTGCTCCCATGAATCTTTAAGAAAGTTTGAGGGCCCAAAGCAAATGCATCAGTGCAAGACTTCTTGTAGTCTGTAAGGCACAGTTTCCCAGGGGTTTCCAGGTAAGGGGAGAAGATGGCCTTAGACCCTTCGTAAAGGAACATCCCACAGTTTAGGCTGCTTCACTACAGTACTGGAAAGCCTGTAAGTCGACCAACTGCAGACCTGAGGTTTGCTTGCAGAACTGTTTCCTTTGGCTCCTTCAGTGTATATAAAAACTTTACAAATTAGTTACCAGGATTTGAAAATTGGAAGAACTTATCAGAGGAGCTGGACTTTATGATTTTCTTAAAAAATGGGGGAGACAGACCTCAGAGGACCTGATTTTTATACAGCAAACACCGAGTAGCCTCTGTTCCATCTGGATGAGATGAACATGGGCTCCAGTGTGTCTCATGGGTTGGCTAACTTACACAGTCTGCTGCTCCTTGAGGGTCCGAGTTCAGGATCCAATGTAGTTCGTGTCCTTGATTATCCAAAATGAGAATTGAACCATAAATTTATTTGTGGCTGGGAACCTGCAGCTCAGTGAAAAAAATCATGGGCTCAATCCTCAGCACCAAAAAGTGATAAGCAATTAGGAAATTAAGTTCATTTGTTTAGCATCATTCATTGCTTTTCAAACACAGCACTAGTAGTTACCTTTAGGTGCCCAGACACCAATCCTCCTCTCCCTCTTTCGGGAACTCTGTGTTAGAGTTTGTGTGATTGGAATAGAGAGATGTGCTCAGGTCTTCTCTCATGGACACTACAGAAAGTAGAAGTGGCCACTGCTCATCCTACTGCCTAGTCCAGAGAACGTGGGTGGCCTTCCTGGTGGAAGTGGGTGAATTCTTCTACTTTTAAAATAAATGCAGATCACTGTTTCCCATATCTGCCGTGCCAGGCAAATTGTTAGTGTATTTGCTCATTTGGGGGATTTATACTGCCAAACGTTGGAACAGATTGCTTCCAAGAAATGGGGAAATTTAGAGGATGGAGGAGAGTTTTTAATTAAGTGGATTTCAACATTTTCCTCACCGATTACCAACCTATGATGAACTGTTTTAATGCCATTGCACAAAACCTAAACTGAACAATATCTGGAATGGTGGTAGCACCTTTATGTTTAGAGAATCCTGTTTCCCAGCCAACATAAATCACTTACAAGTACTTTGCAGACCTGGCTATGACTGGCTGTCACCCGGGCATGTCAGTACTTACTGCCACCCTATTTCTGCAGAGTTATAGGACCCTAATAATTTTTTTCATGCAGAATCCTTGGAAGTAACTCATGCAGTGGCTTTGGGGTATAAACCCAGGAATTATGCCTCACACTCTCAACCCATCTTTTTGTCTCATGAAAACGTGAATGTGTGCTACCTGGTTTACACTGTCCACCTGAAATGGAAGGAGTTGTCTAAGCACAGGTTTAAAATAATTGCCTATTTGCCCCTCCATTTTGACTCCCTTTCAAAAAATAAACTTTAATGACAAAGTATTTTAAAATTTATTGCACGGTATAATCAGACTCACATATAGCTAGCTCCCTTGCATTCTGTATTTTCTGTGTCTGCCTACCTACTCACCTAGCAATCTCTCCCATCTGTTTCTCCACAACATTTTTTAAATCCAGAAATTCATCTGAAATACTTTCTACTGTGTAAAGCTAGTGCTGATTGGTAAACAAAGAAAAGAAAAAAGAGAAGACCCCTCGGACATGTTGGAGCCCAGGCCTGTCTCTGGTGGAACAGAGGCTGCTCAGGGTTCACTTTATAAAGAGTTTAAAGTCCTGGCTAATCTACAGACTTAAAAGGTACAAATACACTTGAGGTCCCTCTATAGTTTTGAAAAGATTGTTTTTTTGGTGAGTAAGAAGAAATTCACAATCTTTTGAAACAATTCAGGAAAAGATAAAATATTGTTAAAACAAGAATAAAATGAGATCAAATGCTAGATATGTCATGGAGGGAAGGATTTAGGTATATCGGAAACGTGACTGGAGTTATTATGAAGGTTTAGCTGAGCCTAAAATTTTGAATGCTGAGCTTTCTGGGAGCAGAGGTAAGAAGAGAAGTGAGTTATTTCACTCCCAACGCTCAGCTGGAGCCCCAGACTTCCATGACTTGAAGATCCTGCAGTGTATCCTGAGGTTCTTTATATGGGACATTTTAACACAGACCGTTGGGTAACAGTATAAATTGTACATTTTTGCTGCCAAAGTTGTCCTCAGAAGCTGAAAAAAATAAACAATTAAGTAGGAATGGTAAAGGACTGTTTCTGTAGATGTACAATCAGACATCTCAGCTTTTTTGTTGTTGTTGTTTTTTACTCAGCTTCATTTCTTATCTTCAGGTCACAGCACCTAAATTTGGCTTTGGAGAATGAAGTTTCCCCTCCTCCAGAGGGGAGACTTCTTCCAGTTTTGGGGAGAATTGTCTCTTAACTTTTTGCCTTGGGTCAATGGCTGCTCCAACTTAGATTCGCTAGACAGTATCGCCCAGGAATTGGAATCTGGAATACAAGTGACACAAATGCCAAGATGGCCTCGGCTGGTGATTCTTCCAAGCATTTTCTGAAGACAGTCCATAGTTCTGCAGTTATGATCCATGTGGGAACTGTTCCATCCTTTGTTGCTTCTGGGTGTGGTCCTTTTCTTTCAATCCATTGTTGTGTGCATGTGTGCACGTGCATGTATGTATGTGTCTGTTTCCAAATACGCACATACATGTCTGTAGATGCACACACTTATGCAGGTGTGCGTTGGCAATATGGTATCTATAGCTTGCATCCACAAAGCTTTGACTGACTTGTAGGTAAAATTTTCCCTTGAATCATTGAGGTATAGGCTCCAATGGTGTTTCATAAAAGATCACACGTGGGGTTGAGCGTGTGTGTGCAGGAAAAGTGAAAGAGCCACACTTGAAACTTCCCTCAGATACCTGAAACCCATGCACACACATGTACTCGTGTGAGTACACTTTCCTCGTATGATACTGTGGGTATGTAGCGAGGAGATAAAGGATGTAATGAATCATTTTCCATGGAATGTCTCTTATGTGCAAGTCCTTGCTCTCTTCAGTGACTTTGGCCAAAGGTATTGCTAAGTTTACCCCTGTTCTGGCTTATGGCCTCCATGTTCTGGCCCATCTCTTGGAGAAAGATGTTTGTCCTTGTTCATCAGGGTGTAGCTGCAGTGTTTTACTATTGGCATCTGCTGTAAATCTTAAGGATTTTATAACTTGGATGTTGCTCTTACCTTCCTGCCAAATCCCTGCACAGAAAATGCCAAGTGTCATTTTAAGTAATGATGCTTTCATAGCATCCAAAACAAATAACGTGATTTTGGTGCAAGTTATCACGTGAGCCCCTCTTGGTTTTGAGTCTAGAGTGGAAATAGGGTCAGGGATACAAACAGCTGTTTGGCTAAAATAAGCAAGGGTGGGGGAAAGGATACGGTCTCAGGCTGTCTGAGCTTTATTTCTTGGGAAACATTTGTAACTGTTGGTTAAAAACGTGAATGGGTCTGTAAGTTCATTCTAGGACAATGTAGATTCTTTAACCCAGAAAGTTAAATACCTCCATCTTGGGCTAGCTTTTCAGTCTTCAAGACTGCGCTTTCCTTCTTTGATTTAATAGAAGGCAGAAGTCTTCAAAACAAAGCTTTCTGGACTGAGGAGAGTGCATCTGGCATCAGTCAGCTTAGCACTCCCCGTTTCTTATCCAGCCCTTGCGTGTTCTCTAGGATCATTCACTGCTTTGTAGGAAGTGAATGGCGCTGCAAAAGTGCGAGTCTGGGGAGGTGTTTTACAACCAAAGCAAATTCAAATTAGTATTTCCCTGGTGGGACTCTTCTTGAGGAAGCTATATTTAAATATACAGGTACAGAGTGCAGCCAATGTCTGTTTTAGGAAGTTGATACACTGTCTGAATGATCAGCTTAGTGGTTTTTTGTGAGGAAGGCAGTCTCTGGAGTGAAGAATAAATCTGAGTTTGAAAAAAGTCCTACTACTTTATGTTTTCTTCTCTCTGCTGTGCTGATGGTAAATAACACAGGCTCAATGCTGATCTCTTCACTCCTTGGCCCAGAGAATTGACATTTTTTTTCCTTTATGGCATAATTTAATGCCTTTGCTGAACAGGGGCTAACCCATGAGATATGTGTTTGCTCTGAACTGGAGGACATGTATGCTGGCAGGTTGTGTAGGAGCAGGGCACACATTCAGTGAAAACTTGGATAGAGTCTTTTGGCAATGAAGATTAATTTGCATTTACAGGAATTTCAATTTTTGCCCTTAAGGTGGAATTGTCCTGTGACTTGTGCCCCTCCCCCCACAACTCACACACACTCTCCCTCTCTTTTTTCTCTTCTTCTTCTTCTTTTTAAAATGAGAGTGAAGTTCTTTCCGTTTCTGATTTTCTTTGAACTCCCTGCTAACCGCTAAGCCTTTTAGACACTTTTTACAGCTTTTCCAAAGGTCGATCACCACATCTATCTCATCTTTCAACGATCAGTTGGATCCTCTTGATGGACTGGAGATCACAACAGATTTGAACAAAACTAGATTTGACTATTACTTCAAAACCATTGTCTCTCCCTTCTTTCTTTACTTCCTTCCTTTTCTCCTTCCTTCCTTCCTTCCTTCCTTCCTTTCATCTTTCTGTTTTGCTTTATAGTTAAGAAGACATTATCTTTAGATTGTCATCAAAACTTAGTTGTTTTGGATTACAGATGAAGAGAACATATAGATTCATTTTTATTCATGGTTTGGGGAAAAATTGATGAATTGCTGATTTCTTATAACATGCACAAAAAGTCTATCTTAGAACTTAGCAGACACTTGTTTTTGTTAAGAAATTGATGCTTTTTATCTTTGTAATTTTGATCATTTGCCTTTAAATAGGAAATTAATTTTGACTTAAGCTATTAAGACCCACTGGTAGATAAGAAAAAGTCTCATAGAGTGACTTAGTTATTTTTCATCACTGTGACTCTATACCTAACATCCACAACTTTAGGGAGGAAGGAAAGATTTATTTTAGTTTACAGTTTCAAAAAGTCTCAGTCCATTCATGGATGGGCAGCTTGAAAATGGTGGGGTCACATTGTGCAGCCACAGCTAGAGCCAGAGCTGGTGCTGGTGCTCTGGAGACAGACCCTCACAACATGGCAGAACAGAGACAAGTCTGGGAGGAAGGGTGGAACCAGCACACATCCCTCCGGGTCAGGCCCCAAACATCCACGCCTTCCAGCCAGGCCCCACCTCCCAACAGTACACAGTATCCATAGGAACCTGAAACTTTTGGGGAACACTCCAAATTCTAACAACCACATAGAGTAATTATTTTTCACATCTTGTTTTCTGTGTATCTCAATTCATGAATTTTTACATAGTGTACAAATGTCATAAATGTTAGCATTTAAATTTTTCTCATTCTCAATATGAGCAGAAACCTGTTTTGGAAATTTAAAGCAAAATTAAGGCTGGACAGGGCAGAAAGATGTAATGGCTGTGCTAGTGCTCACACCTTTGGGGGGAGTTTGGGTAGAATATTAACAATAGAATGGATTCAGCCATCGTACTATATATGACATAATAATAATATATTACATTTTAATCAATGGATTTTTAGAACCTATGAGAGTCATGAAGTTGTGTTAAGACATCTGCTGATATTGTATACACTGTGCACTTCCTGTAGACTTAAAATACACTTTATAATATGTTAATTGCTATTCAAATCCTGTGAGCTTTATTAAAATAAATATTTACTAGAAGCCATTGAGTCATAATGGCTTTCAGACCTCATGCATTGTTTCAATTCATGGGTACCAAAATACTGTATGTATATCAGTCACATATTCAATTTTAAAAGGACTGTGGTACTAGGAAGAGTTGGGTACTATCTATTTGATTAATCCGGATTATAGGGGTGGAACTACATCATCTCTGATTGATTTTTGTCACAGTGCTTCTTGTTGCATACATTCCTTTGGGCTTTACTTAACATTTTTTATTTTTACTGACATGTTCTTGGATGAGGAGCTAAATGAAAGACTAAGGGTGGATTACAGACATGTAAATTGGATTACAAGCGTGTATTGTGGGCTTACCACACCTTCCACACCTGGATCCAGGAGGGGTTGATCACTGGGATGAGTCCTGGAAGGATATATAAGCTGCTTTCTGCCTTCCTTGGAGGACTAGTCTCAACTTTCCTTGACTTGGTTTTCTGTTTGTGATGTCATGAGAAGCTGCCTCCACTTCTGCCTCTGCCATGTCCTTCTATTGCTGCCCACCACCCCTGAATGGACTGTGATCATCTGAAACTGTGAGCTAAAATAAACCTTTCTGCACATAAGTTTGTGGATGTCAGGTATTGAATCACAGCAAAGAAAAAATAACTAAGACAGAACTTGGTGCCAGAGAAGTGAGGTCATTACTGTGACTTTACCTGATCATGTGGCTTGGAAGCCTTTGGAAATGGTTTATAAGAGAAGTTTGTAAAGGTTTGAGGATGCCCGCTGGAAAAGCCTTGGAGTGTACTGTGCTAAGCTTGATGGTAAATTCTGGTAGGAGCTCAGAAGACCAGAATGCTGGTAGAAGTGTGGATTGGAAAGGCCAGGCTCAAAAAGTTTCAGATAGGAAGGAGAACTGTATTGGCATATGCTCTAAAAAACACACATGCTACGCTCCAACAGAAAGTTTGTCAGCATTTTGCCTTTGTCCAGAGACTTTGCCTGAAACTGAGATTAAGTGTGGTGGACTGCTCACTCTGGTAGAGGAAATCTCAAGGCAGACTGAAGTTCAGACTGGCTGCTATTTGCAGCTTTTAGCCAGCTCTATGGTGAAATACAGGAGACAATGGCAGAGAGAACAGATGTAAAAAGCTCGCAGTCTTGGGTGAAAAGCATGTGCCTGTTAAGGAGACTAACATTAAACAGAAGCCAAGAACTTGGAATCGGAACTGTAAGAAAGAGGTCTTCACAGTGTTTCAGGAGTCAACAAGATCCCACCATTTACCAATTAAAGAGTGCAAAGACAAGAGATTTTGTTGTGTGAAGAGTACCTCAGGGCTCCCTGTAGGGCCAAAGAAGGAAGTGTTTGCCAGAGTTCAGCTCTCCGAAGTTTGGCAATCCAGGCACTCAGAAGATTGTTGCAGTCATGCCACAAAAGGGACAGACTACTGCTCAAACCATTGGTGGATCTTGGAGATGTCCACGTGGTCCCGGCTTTACAGGCTTGTGGAGCCCAAGAGTTGTGGGTTCAGGGAGGCTTCTACCCAGATTCCAGAGGAAGGCCTTGGAAGCCAAGCACTGTTGCCCTGGAAGGGCAGTGTGTGAAGCTGGGAAGGAGAAGCCTAAGGTACAATCGAGAGCCCGGAAATTTGGAGAAGCCAGGAGCATGGATTGTTGGCTGAGAAATGCAGCAGGCCGTGAGTGGATCCAGCCCAAAGGAGAGAAGATGGAGTTTGCAGCCAGAAACAACACTATGGGGGTGGGGCCAATTGAGCCCTCTGGCGTTCATACTTTATCACAATTTACCCCAGTTGCTGGACGTGGAGCGACAGGATTTAGCTCTTGCTCTTCTAGGTTTAGGAATTGTTTTAGTCCTGTTGCCTTTTATCCCCTTATTCCTCCCTTTTGGAATGGAAATGTTTACCCTGTGCCATTTTATGTTGGAAGTGCTTAACTCTCTGGTTTTAATTGGAGCTCACAGCTAAAAGTTTGACTTACTCATCAGAGGAGTCTATGGACTTGAAGTTTCTTTAACAGTGATGAAACTGTTAAGACTTTGGTAACTCTTAGAGAAGGGCTAAATGCATTTTGCATGGGGAGAAAAACATATGTCATTTGGGGGCCAGTGGTGGAATATTGTGATTTGGATCTGGAATGTCCCCCCAAAATCTCCTGTATTTGGATGTCATAGATTGTCTATGGCACCATGTGCTGTTGGGAGATTGGGGCCTTCTGAAACCATGAGCTAAAATAAACCTTTCAGAACCTAAGTTTGTGGATGTTGAGTATTGATTCTCAGCAACAAAAAAGTAACTGAGACAGAATAAACTCTGACTTTTGTATTGCTCCAGGGAAAGGAAACTTTCCTTTGCACTTATCTCGAGAGCTGGTGGTTACTAGGGAAAGCACACAATTCTATTCATTGGTATCAAATTCTTTGGAATCCGTCCTTTATTTCCCTGATATTTAAGTAAAAATATTACATGTTGTGTCATTGTGGGCCAAATATTACGTGTAGTATGTACCTTGTACTAAGGTTACTGCCCAGTTATTATGAGGGACATTGTCTTTGTTGTTTTTAATTTTAGAAATATAAGAGATATTAACAGTTGGTGCTGTTCATAATAAATGGAAGTTAATGGAAAACATCAAGTCTGTCTTGTCTAGAGTTACATCTGTTGCTTTGCAGACTTCTAGATGGGGTGAAATTTTTAGTTTGTTTCTTCTTGTGGGATAAGTGGGGCTCTAGTGTGCAACATTACACCTGGAAATCTCCAGGATTTTTGAGTACATCATGGTTCTAGAAAGCAAAGAAGTACTTAGATAGGAGAAAGAAGTTATTTCAAAAAGATACGGAGGTCAGATTGGCTTTCATGGACAAAATATGTTCTATATCACACCTCAAACTAAGTAATAGCTGTTGTGGATTATAGTTCCTCAAATAGAATGAGGGTCTGTGAGTTCACACTAAGACAATGTTATCTAAGTAAACAAGTAAATAAGGAAAGGGAGGACATCTCTTTCTTACAATAGAATATTAGCTGATAAATGGGAACACCAGAGTTAGAAGAGTCACCATTTTATAGAATAGATCTGGACAGGAATCATTGGTGAGTGCTAAAGCCAGTGGGGAAGTGTTAGATGTGGAGCAGGCTACCTGCATAACCTCAGAGGGTGTTCCTACAAATTACCAGTTGACAAAGAGAAAGTAGTAACATTCCAATGAAGTCAAATGGAAGGTAGTGTTCCTCCCAGAGCGACTGATGGTGCATGTGTGCTTGCCCCTAGACAGAGTGAGAAAGATCATTCCTGTCGTCCTCCTGTCCCGGCATTTTAATCTTCAAAAATGACTGGGGTGCTCCTCACAGTGACCAAAGCCCAAAGGCCTGGGAGAAAAAGGCGGAGGAACAGCTCCAGATTAAATAAATGTAACAACCAAATGAAGTACATGGCTTCATGTGGGTCCTGGGCCAGGGAAAACAGAAACATTTCTAAAAGAACTTATTGAGGGGGTTGGTGGCATTTAATTTCATATGGTTATGCAAGAGGCAGTTCTTGTTCTTAGGAAACAAATGCTGAAGCTTTTAGGGGTAAAGGAGAAATCACATCTGTATCTTACTCTCAGATGTATAAAGGGAAAGGGAAGAAAGGAGGATGAAGGGAAGGATCATGGGAAGGAGGGAGAAAGAACAGAGGTGGGGAGAAGAGAGGAGAGAAGGGAGAAGGCAAGTGGATGTGAATGACAATACGCAGTTCCTAATAAAAGCAAACATAGTGAGGTGCGTCTGGCTGGGTGGAGTGATGAAGCTGTAACTATTCTCACTACATTTTGGCCAATTTGAAATGATTTCCAAATAAGATGTTAAAGATGATGTGTGCGTGTTCCCAAGCATTCCTCCTAGCTCTTTTGGGGAGCAGCCGCTGAACTGGTCATGCCTGAGGGCAGGGGCTCTTTCCTTTTGTTTCTTATTGAGCCCCTGGCAGAACCTGCTACCTGGCTAGAGTAGGTGGTTCCTGAATATGTGTTTGAGGGTTTCACGGACCTCCGGTCCTTGAAGTCCCTTGAGCCTTGGAATGTATATCTTCCCACAATTCCAATGGTAAAGAAATACTTGGCTCTTTTAACATTCCCTTGTTGACAGTAATGGTCATATAAAAAGTTAGTTGTAGCCAAGGGATGTAAGCTAAGTAGCCAGTAGATGTAAGTAAAGAGACTCTTCAAGGGAAGGTGAGGATAATAGGACAAAAACATAGGTTGCTAGGTTTCTGATCTCATGGCACATACTAGCCCGCTGCTGCTTGAGCTAGACTTAATTTGCGTGAGTGAGAAATAAACATCTAACTTCTTCACACCATTAATATTTTGTTTTTATTTCATTTACACCTGAAACTGATCCTCGCCGATACACTGTATTTTTACAGTTCTTGGATGAAACTTTCCATTTCATTTGTATCATACCCACAGTAACCATAAAAATTATCTGTTCTGGAGTGGAGAAGGCATGTGTGGTATATTCACACGATGGAGTGGTACTCTGCTCTAAAGAAAGATAAATTTGAGTCATTTGTAGGAAAATAGATAGACTTTGAGAGCATCCTGCTTAGTGAAAAGAATCAGGCACAAATGGTTACATACTCATGGTTTTTCTAATGTGAGAAAAGCAAACCGTGAAAAAGTAAGAGAGAAAAATGAAGGAATGATAGGAAGAAATGTGTGTTCTCTTTGTGTTTGTTTTGGTCGCTTTGTTCATTTTCCCTTTCTCTTTTTTTGTGGTTAGAATTTTTCTTATTGTGACAGAGATCCTGTTTTTGCCCTTGAGTACGTCGGTCAGTATCTATAACTTGAGTTATTTTTTGTGCTGTGAAACACTCTCCTTTTATTTTATTTTTGCTCTCTCATGGCAACCTTCTCCATTTTGCAAACTACTAAATCGGTCTGCAACGATTGTGAGAATTGGCTTTCCTAGGAGATGCCTTGTGTTGACCAGCCTGGTTGGAGACCGGACGTGCAGAGGTAAGCACTTGGAATAATCAGAAAATAGGAAATTTTAACTATTTCCAGTTGCCAGAAACATTTTACTTCAGTTGAAGGTTTCAGAGCAGAGTTTTCAAGGGCTCATTCTGCCTGGTGAGTTTTGTTTAGCAGATCTTT
>PVKB01001878.1:89181-304181 GCA_004027205.1 Ctenodactylus gundi | reverse complement strand
CCTTGATTTTCAGTTCTAGTTTCCACAGCTGTTTGGATGATAATATGAATTAAGGATACTTTTTTTCTATGTTTGTACAAGAACTGATGCTAGACTGCTTAAAATTTTGACCTAAATAATCATAGCATTCTTTTGGACTCTGCTGC
Source organism: Ctenodactylus gundi (assembly GCA_004027205.1). Taxonomy (NCBI): domain Eukaryota; kingdom Metazoa; phylum Chordata; class Mammalia; order Rodentia; family Ctenodactylidae; genus Ctenodactylus; species Ctenodactylus gundi. The sequence continues at coordinate 304,035 of PVKB01001878.1, read as the reverse complement.
ATGCTTCATAAGGTACCGTGTGCCTCACACTCACACCCCAAGTGTCCCCAGAATCATGGTTAAAGAAGATTGCACTAATTCTCTCTTGTGAACTAAAGAGTAACATTTTGCTCTCACACAATGCTTTTCCCCCCTTTACTCTTAGGTGTGTTTTTGAAATGAGTTAATTTAGTTTCAGAGAAAGCACATGTGGGGCTTCCAGCCAAGACCCAGTGCCAAACATGAATTTTGTGATTGAAAGCCCAATATTAATCTTTGCATGGCAAGAAACAAACTAGAATTTTCTGGTTTGTTTTCAACATTATATAATCAAAAAAAGAAAACATTCCAATAAAAATGTACAAAATAGGACAGGCTAGGAGTTATTGTAATCAATTGAGCTGTGACTAATGTAGATGGGGACCTTGAGCTTGTAAAAGTGAAATGTCTTCCTTCTTCCCTATATTTAAGAAATGCAGAGAAAGATGATGATTCAGACCAAAGCTAAGTCTCATCATTTCTTGTGTTCTTGGTTTCTCTTGGATGGTAGGGTTCACTGTGAGGCAAAGAATTTTTTTTTCCATTCTTGCTCTTCACCTCTGGGCCTTTTCATATTCAAATGTCATTTATCTGAAAGATTTAAGCTACAGAAATTAAAAAAAGAAAATGTTGTGCACCGTAAAAAAGAGGTACATAGCAAGTTTCAAAGCCTGTACAATATACCACAATGTACAAGATACAATCGAGGATCATCTGAAAAGTGTCTTTTGAGCACCTACCCAGAGTCAGATTCTACATCGGGCACCATCTTTGTCTTCTGGGAACAGTTATGTATGTGTAATTGCAGTCCAGTGAAATTAATAATAAAAACGGATGGTGGAGGACCGTGAGCCCTACTCTAGAGGGACACCAGGGAGTTCACCAGGGAGAAGTGTAAGCCAGCCAAGGATGACTAAGCATTTCTGAGGCATTGAGGAGATCTGTGCAGAGCTATGAACTGTGGTTTCTCCAGATCAAAGTGTGGGCACAATAGAAGGTGGGATAGATGGGAGTAACTATGCGGAAGAATGTGGGAGTCCAGGTAGAATCCGGGCACAATACAGGGTATGGGAGATTTCTAAGCATGGGCATCACCTTTTCAATACTGCGGGTCCATCAGGAGTGTAAAGGATGCAGAGGATTTTGTTATATCAGTTTTAGAGAGATCGTTATGGTGATGATATGGACACTGTATTAAAACCAGGGAGACATTTAGGATGCTGTTGGAAATGATGCATACAGAAGGGGGTGAAACTGCCGTCAAAGCAGTGACTGGTTGAAGAGATAGTGATTTCAGAGAGGAGGACGAGTAGAGGAGGACACTGAGGCCCCAGGCTGGGCAGCAGAGTGAAGCTATGGGGAGCCAGCTGGGTTTTCTGGTAGAGGGCACAGGCTTCAGGTGGCAGTGGGAGGGGCTATTGTGCAGACCCTGTAACTCATCATTTCAACTGTGGGTATGTATGGAGTTAGCTGAGTCATAGCAAGTGGTGTGTATTTTGCTTTCAGCGGAATGTTTAATATTATTTTCATCCTTTGATTTAAAGGCAGAGGTCTCTGCCTTGAAAAATAATTACTGAGTGACAGCTCTGCACTTGGTATTGCACTTGAAGTACTTATTGTTACAAATATTTGGCAGGAGAGAAAACTAGTACTTACAAAAGATTAATGAATTTGTCCCAACTGCTGAAGATGGGATTACATCAAGTGTGCATTACATGCAATTATATTGTTGTCTTTAACTCTTGAGATGGTAACTTTTGGGAAGAAATAGTTGAAAAACAAAAACACTGTATTTTAGCTGTAGCAGATACGTTATAAGTTATAAGGTATTTTGGTTCTTATTTGGCTGCTTAAACAGATAATTCGGATTTTTCTGTTTATACTGAGAAAAATTTAAGATTAATTTACATATGGTGTGGTTTTTATGTTGCTTAAAATGCAGTAAGATTTTTAAAAACTGCAGTTTGGCTATGTTCCATAATTATAATGGAAGAATTGGACACTTTTTAAACTTGTATTTAAATAAAGAATATTTTTTCAATTTATTTTATTTTTGTAACACTCAAGACTTCCTGTGGCCAAGCAAACAATATTTCATAAGTTTTTATGGATAACATAAATTTTTCTTTAAGACTGAGATAAAATCTGAAACAGATATATCCTACTAAATTGTAAAAATGAAGTCTCTGTAAGTTACAAGTGATTAACCAGCCAACCAACTGCTTTTTAGAACATGAATCATCAATCCTGGTATAGAAAAGCGACAGAATATTTTTAGTCATAGGAAATAAACAAATAATAAATTTCAACATAAAATGCAAACTATACAAAAACACAATGGAAATTCTAGGATTGAAAAGTAAGATGTCTAAAAGGAAAAAAAAAATTGCTATGTGGCTTCGACAGACAACTGATGCACAAAGACGAAAGGGCCATTACACTTGGAAAAGGATAAATAGAAACAAAGTTGAAGAGTATAGACGAAAAACACTTAACGGCAATTTAACAGAGCCTCAACAAGTTGTAGAATGCATCAAGCAACTTAGGGTATTGTAACTGCAGTGTCAGAAAAAGTCAAGAAAGAGACTAACTCAGAAAGCAATATTTTATCAAATTATGAATGAAAAATTCCCCACCTTGGGAAGAAAATGTTAACCTAGAACTCCTGCAGACTCCAAGTGAAAGTTTAAAATAACACACTCAAGTAATGATAGTCAAAATGTTGCAAATCAAAATATTGAAGAAGTCATGACAATAGTTACACTCTATTATATACACGAATGCAATAATACGAATGATCACCAATTTGTCAAAAATAATGAAGTGCAGGAAACCGTGATGATCACTCGTTTCAAGTGCTGAAAGCAACGGCCACTGTCAACTCACTGCTCTGTCTGAGAAGATGTACCATGTACATGGAAACAGGATTTTCTACTTACTTTGCTGTTGCTCAGTTTGCATTACTACAACAAAACCTCTGAGGCAGCTAGCTATCTTGTAAAGAAAGAAATTTTACTTAGCTCACAGTTTTGAAGGATCAAAGTCTCAAGCATGTTGTGCAGCACATTGACTTGACCTTTGATAAGGGTAAGGGATGGCAGCACTTGGTTCTGTATATTTGTTAGCTTTTCCATCAGTGATACAAATACTCAACACCCTCAACTTAAAGGATGAAGAATTTACTTTGGTTTGTAGTTTCAGAAGATTTGGTCCATGATTCATGGGCTCCGAGTCAGAAACATCATGGTGGAAGAATATGGTGGAATGGAGAGACTTAATTCCTGGTGGCTGAGAAACAGACCGAGGAAGAGTGCCAGAGAGGAAGGGAGTATGGAATAGACATAGTCCCCAAAGTCATGCTCCCACAACCTTCACACGTAGGCTTTACTCAGGCTGAGAACCACATCATGATTAATGGTCATGTGGTAGGAGTATGTTAGGAACAATGGTCACGTCTCGATCAGAAAGGACACATCCTGGAATCCCTTTAAAGAGTACCTAAAGACTTCCTACAGAGCACCCCTGTTCAGTTCCATAGCACTTTGTAGTATCACCACCGTGGAGATCACGCCTTTATACAGGAGCCTTACGAGGACTTTCAATGTCCAAACTGTAGGACTTGGGGACCTCTGAATTAAATTGACATGAACCAGATTCAGAGCTGTTTGACTTCTCAGTGACTGAGAAGTTCTCAGAGAACGGTGTCACATCCACCTATTTCCAAATCATTTATTCACAGGACATCTCAGAGGATCAATTCTATTTGTGAAATTCTTCTGAATATGCCAGACTTCAGGAAGAGAATTTGATATGACTTATTCTTCATTTTCATTGATACCAAAATAAATTTGGAAAATAATTAGCAGTATTTTGTGTGTGTGTGTGTGTGTGTGTGTGTGTGTGTGTGTGTGTGTGTGTGTCTGTAATAATGAAGTTTCACTTACATAGCTTTTGCTTTCTCCTCATAGCGCTTTTTTAGAGTTGAATGGCTTTGGGTTATTGCCAGGTGAAGTATTTTCCAGCAGGGCTAAATTGCTCAGGGTTGCCTTGTTAGACTATTTAGGTACAGATGAAAACAGAATTCCCACCTAGAGTTTTCAATGCATGAATTATGAGCATAATACACTAGGAATATAGATTGAGTTGTATCACCATAAAATCTTTATCTTTTATGTCTTTGTTTTGTATTTGTCATTTAAAAACGAAATGCTACAAATTAATGCTACAAAATACAAGTTGTAAAAGTAACCCAGAATTACATTGTAAATGATTTGAAGCCATCTAATTAAAAGAGTTTTGACTTCTTGAATTTAATTCAGAGTATGGTTGTGTAACTCAGATTTCGCTGCTACTGAAACACGTGATCTTTTCTTTGACTATATTAGGACATGACTCTTGAGAGATTATCATTTCACAAGTTTGTTTTGAATTTGTTTTCTCATCTCTTATTCCTAAATCTAATAGCTCATAGAAGTCCAATGCGTTTCCTCCCAGGGCTGAGTGTGAATTCTTCTCACCACCCACAATGAGCCTTCCCCAGGCTCAGTACCAGTTGAGAGGTGGGGTTGTGCTGCACTTTCATGTTTGGCTGGTAAAGACAGAATGAACATTTTTGTCTTTTGCAATCTTTTCCTCCTCTCACAAGTATGAATTTGTGAACCTCAGTCTCTTTTCCCTCTGAACATAGACTTTTTAACCAAACACTTGTAATGAACTTCTAAAGCAGTAGTCACCTCCGGCCTTTGACATCAGTCTCTGGAAAACTTGTTAAGGGCCTTCAACATTAGCCACTGGGAAACTTGTTAAAAATGCAGATTCTTGGGCTGGAGGAATGGCATAGTGGCAAAAGTGCTTACCTAGCAAGTGCAAGGCTCTGAATTTGATTCCCCAGCACCATGTAAAATGGGGTGGGGTGGTGTGTGCTTGTAATCCCAGCAACTGGGAGGCCGACACAGGAGGATTGCCATGAGTCAAAGGCGAGCCTTGACTACAATAACAGCCTGGGCTACAGAGGAAGAACCTGTCTCATAAAAAAAAAAAAAAAGCAGATTCTTGTCCCCTCCTACCCTTGCTGTAAATCTGAAACTGGGCGTGAGGCCCAGCAGTCAGTGCTCTGATAAGATCTCCTGTGGACTCTGAGGCTCAGTGAGGATTGAGAACCAGTGTCCTACAGTCAGAAAAGATTTTTGAATAGTTTTCCACTCTGTTGATGACTCAACAACAAAGGTATAGTGGAATCTAATGCTCTTGCCAGTCATGGTAGCAGCACATAGCATGAGTCATCTTTCAGTTGTCTTAAATAATAAAGATAACAATAATGAGAAGTCATGATAAAGAAATAGAAGAGCTTAATATTTACTGAGCATTCTTTTTTTTTTGTGGGCCAAACTTTTCCGCATACTTTATCTTCTTTAATTGTGCACAGCACACCTAAGGTCAGTGTCAATGTCATTGCTGTTTTGAGCTGAGAAAATGGGTTAAGGGAAGAAATTGGCTAAGGTCAAGTTCAATGGCAGAAGCAAGTTTCCTAGTTCTGGTAGGACTAGCGTCAGAGCCATAACCAACTTAGTAATGATATGTGAGTGTTCAGACAAACTTGTATCCTCTTGTCCCTGCCCGTATCACCCCTGGAAAATCAAAATTTGTTTCTTTTAAAATAATTTAAGAAGTGGAGCCAAAGTTCACATCCTTACAGATAAGCTCCTGTATTACTTACTCATTTGTGGCTTAAAGTCTCTCTTAAATTAATATCCACAGCTACCTTGATCAAGTATAGTGAATGTTATACTTCATTCCCTGTGCAAACAAATGTTTATAGCTTCTTTTCTTCTGAAAGTTTATCTCATTCTGGAAGTAATGAATTCAACTGACCTTTTATCTTTGGGCTTTGGTTTGTGGTTTTGAAGCTTTCCAAGATCAACTGAGAGAGGATGTGGCTTGGCATTTTAAATAGCTAACACGGTATTGAGTTGGATGATTTTGAAAGCAATTAATGCCTGAATGAAGCTCTTATCCTACTGAGCTATGTACCCCCCTTAAAAACTTTATTGGATGATTAGAGGCAGCTTTTCAAATTCCATTCATGATAATTGAGGGGTTTATTTTACCTCCAAGATATTTTTGTTTTCTTGACCACCAACACAAAAACAACACACAGTCTGTTTTAAGCAAGTAAGCCACATCATACTAAGTGGAAAGAAAGGGACTCTTTACTGAAATTCAATGTGATTTTATTTTAATATAAAAGTGAAAACTTAAAATAACTTTATAAATGACTAATTAGTTTGATGCTAGCCTTAGCCTTCCCACCATGCAGACTCCATTAGTAGAGGAAACTAGAAGAAGGACATTAATTAAAATTGGAGTGATTAATTTCATTATGTGTAAGTCAATATAAATTAATTCCAATGTCAGTATAAATTAACTCCTGTGTCAGTCATTCCATAGACTTCTTTTCTTGGTTTCTTCAGTAAGTGAGAGCTTATCAGACATCCCTAACAATTCAGAAAAGCATTTGTGTGTGTGTGTGCAGAGAGGGGCGAGCCCAGGGACATGTGTAGTTACTTAAGAAATGTCACTTATACTCCAAATTCTTGTGTCTGTTTGGGTAGCTTTCTATTTTAAGCAAAATACCCATTTAGAATGACAAAAACTTTTTGTTCTTTATCTGTCCCTCTAATTTCATTTCTCCTCCCACACCACGTATGGCTGGAAACAAATGCACAAATTTGCCCTTGTCTGAGACTTTCTTTTCTATCACACAGGGAAAGTGATTACAGATTATTACTACTATCTTTCCCATAAAAACTGGTGTGTGGTGTGGAGAATAATGTTGTTTGGTCAGTTTGTTGTGACAGTGTTTTTAAGGGACCTATTTAAATTGATCAAAAAGATGGGTGGAAGTGTTCATGTGACTGTGTTTATGTTTCTTCTTTCCACCCAAGAAGTTCGGAACTGTGATGTTCTTTTTAAAATGCTGGTTGCCTCATTCTGCAACGCTGACAAGTATTAGTGCCTGCTTGGTTGTCCTAAGTCCTTAAACATATTTGCTAAAAGAATAAACACTTCATTTGGTTTCTGTTATTATTCCTTGGATGCAAAATTATTCGCCAGTGACCAAAGTGACAATTTTATAGGTTACATGTGACCTATTATGTAGTTCTATTTATTTTTAATTTCTTCATGTTTGGGTGAGATTTTACAGTATTTCAAAACAGATTGGTGTATTTCTGGGCTCAGTGTGTGCAAATGTGTGTGTGTACATGTGCACATTCATGTGCATGCACATATGTGTGCAAAAGGCCAGGTAGTGTTTCAGACTTTGTAGGACATAGTTCTCTGATGTATAGTGAAACAACCAAAGAGAATATACAAGCAGAGGAGCAAATATTTTCCACCTTAGAAACATTTCTCCTCTGTTTTCTCTCCTGTTCCTTGAGGGCTCCTTTGTGGGACATGTAGGGGACCTGCCAACAGCTGGTAGATTGGGCTGCTCCTTCCTTTTTTGCCCTTCCAGGCAGGCCCCCTCATGTTGGATTCCTGATGACTCTCTCAGGTAACAAACGTTGTTACGTGGCGAAGGACTGAAGTCATGACTTTGCTCCCTGCACAGCAGCGTTTAAGGAGAATCATCTTCCTGAAGCTTTGAGTGACCACTGTACCTGGAATGGCGTTCCTGCCCCTCTAAGTCCTCCAGTTTGGACTGCTCTTTTTGGTGCCTCCCTCATCCTTTCTGTCTGCTTCCTTGTTTATCTTTGGGACAAGTTTATGTTAGAGCAGCCTCTGTTCTTTAAAAAGTGCTTGTTTCTTGCCCTCCCCCCATTTTATGGATATGTATAAGTGTGAAACTTAAGGTTTACAACGAAGTTTAGCATTTTGTGCACCTACGTATCTTGGTATCTTGTCAAGGTGACAAGTACTTTCCCATTTTCCTTTTGTCCCTCCCCTTCTCAACACCTCCTCCCCACCTTACCCCCCTGTTTGACTTTGTTTTTCTTATAGTTGTGATCTGGGTCTCTCATATCAGAGAGACCATTTGATGTTTCTTAAAAGTTCATACCTGAGTTGACCCTAACAGCGACTGTCTAAATACAATATGGCTTTCTTAGAGGCCATAAGTCGTTACCAATGTGGTCAGCAGGTAGGTTATTTGCAGACTTGAATGTTCATCTGGCCGGGTCCTCTTTGAGTGATATGTTTCTGCTGGCTTTTGGGGAGTCCTGCCTGAAGATAATATTATACCATTTTCCTCAGAAATATCAACTTTCTACTCTGCTTGACTAAATGAGAAGTTAATGAGAGTAGGCAAGTTTCTACTATGTTGAGAAATGTCACTTGTACTCCAAATTCTTGTCTATGTTTGGGTAGCTTTCTGTTTTAAGCAAAATACCTATTTTGAATGAGTATTCGGCTGTGTTGAAGCACTGCTGAGAAGACAGGTCTTAGTGCGTTTTTCCAGTTTTACTGTAGCCTACTTCTTGTGTTCAGCTGGGCATGAGTCTCTTTTTCTTCCCCCTGAAGAGGCCAGGAAGCCATTGTGTGCACTCTGTTTCCATGGAGGTCTTTTGACCCATACCTCCCTCCTCCGCACTGGACTTGCTACCAGCCAGTTTACTTGAGTCACTCATCCTTTCCAAGCAACCGATGGGTCTCCAGTGTCACCACTTGAATGTATCTCTTGCTTAAGAAAAATGGCAATAGTTGTTGGCTGTTGCAAAAAATGGAGAAAAGTGATAACATCAGTGTTCCAAGGATCAGTTTCACATTTCTAGAAACAAGTTTTTAGAAGTCAGGAAGAATCCATGGAAATAAATCTTAAGTAAATTTCAAATGAAACAAAAATATATAAACATATTACAGAACATGGGCCATCGTTGGCTCCACTATATCCTTCTTCTCCTCTCTGTTGTCCCCCCAAGCCACTGGGCCACTGCTGTGGCACATGTCACTCAGCAGATTCATGCTCTTCTTGCGGGTCTGCTGTGTGGGACCTTCAGGACCATGGCTACTGGGCAGGGCCCCTGCTCTGCCAAGACTCCAAATGGAGAAGTAGGTGAAAGTTTGGATCGATTTCTCTCCCTGAACTTGGTTGGACTTCCCTTTTTTTCAGTGGATGCGTTCACCACTGTGGCATCTTCTGCCATAAATGTTAAGCTTTAGATGGAGAGGGGCTGGAAAGCGAGGTGCGCTCAGGGGAGCAAGAATGGGGGTACTGAGGATGGGAGAAAAGAGGCAAGACTGGGCCGGGCCAAGAAAGGAGAAAAGAAGCTGTAGGTCAGAGCATGAAATACTAAACAGGATCACAACTGGTATTTCAGTCTTTAAAATAAAGTTTGCTATGCCAGGTTACCAGATGCAGAAAACTATACTTGTGGTCACCAATGTTAGAGGAATAATAGTTAATGTTTAGGGGGATATTTACATGTCAGCCATGTACAAGGTGTTCTGAATACCCAATCTGTTAAAGTAACATTGGCCTTTCAAAACAGGTCTGTGTTTGGCATAGCGTGACCATCAGTGACCCCACTGCTGCTGGCCTGCTCCTGTTAACTTCTCATTTAGTCAAACACATGAGTGCATATCTATAGTAGGCAAAACACCTCCCGTGCTCCGCATTCAACCCAGAATACCCGAAACTTGAGAATGTTGCATGTACTTGTATTTATCTATTTATTTACAAGTGTCATTTATGACTTAAAAGCAGGTGTATTATCTTGATGATTTGAAGGTTGGAAGTCCAAAAAGATCTCACTGGCATCAGGTGAAAGCATCTGTAGCTCCCTGAGTTTCTCCTGGAGGCTCTAGTGGAGAGTCCACTTCTTTGTCTTTTCTGTCTTCTAGAGGGTGGCCACACTGCGTGGCTGTGGCCACTTCCTGTATTCTGAGGCAGTCAAAAATTCTCACATAGCATCACGCTGGCATTGATTTCTCTCTCTCCCTTTTCCACATTTAAAGGTCCCTTGCCACCTGGATAATTCTGGTTATTCTTCTTATATTTAATCAGCTGATTAACAACCTTAATTCCAAATGTAAATTTAATTCTTCCTTGTATTTTAATGTAACATTTTGACAGGTTCTAGGAACTAGCATATGGACATTTGTAGGGATGGGCAATACATGACTCTGACTACTATACCTTATTACATGATAAAAGAAACTTTGAAGCTATGTTTAAACTTACAGAGCTTGAAACAAAGAGATTAACCTGGATTTTCTAGATGAATCATTAAAAGAAGAGAAATTTCTCTGGCTGGAGAAAGCTGTGGTAGAAAGGAAGAGGTTAAGGGACAATCTCAGCTTCTGATTCAGCTCACACAATACTGAAGATTACTCTTTCAGAGTTTTTGTTTATCTCTTTTTACCCAGTGTTTACAGGAGGGCTTGCCTTTCTTCTGTCTCTCTTGCAAACTCAAAGTCCGTCTTCCTAATCTCTTAGTATGGTTTTCCTCTTTTGCCTTTTGAATATTGTACCTGAAGTCCAACCTGTCTTATTGTGTTTCTTTTAGTGCCTCCAAGGCTTTATGTTCCCCTATATCCTCTGTCGTGATTCCTTTATTCACCTCATCATCTCATATTCCTTTTCATTTTTGCAGGTTAAACTTGGTCCCTATGTGGATTTTTTCCCATACTAATTGCAAATTTTGATCTACAGTGCTCAACTTATTACGTGGCAGACATTATTCTGGGGACATTTCCAGATACTTTCTAACTTTCCAAAGTAGATGCTTCTTGAGAACGAGAACATTTTTCTGTACCTTTTAGCAGATGCGATATGGCAATAAATATTTATTGATTGGCTGACAGAAGATGATTTTGTAAAGTTGAAAAAAAGTATGTTTGGTAGCAGAGGTTTCCTGATTGTATAAACATCAAAAACCTAGCACAATGACTACTTTTAATTACTTGGACTTTAATATCCTCTATTTGTATACCTAATGTTTTCATCTGGGTTTACTTCATCGCCCCCCCCCCCCTTCCACCCAGCCTACATGTATCGAGACCTATTAATGGATTCAATGACTTTTTACCCTTAAAAAGTCTTATACTATAACATTTGTGTTCAGGGAAAAGTCGCTTATCTCCTTCCAGCTTTAAACAAGTAATCTGATTAGAATAATGTATATTATACTATGAAGGATTTTTGGGCATGCTACTCACTTTGGCTTTTTATTTTGTAAGAAATATCTTTTTTTTTAAGTTAAGATGAAGAATTGTGGTTGTGAAGGAATCTCCTATTGCCTACTCTGATGTTTTAGGCATCTTGGCAGTTCACGTCTGAATGGTTTCAGCTAAGGTTTATTAAGAAATGGAACACACTTGTTTTGGTGACCTTGTGCTCCTATTGAAGAGTGGACTTGAGAGACACATCTTCTGATTTCAGTTCAAAGTGATTTTCTGTTCTTTGAGTTAGCAACTGAACGTTTTTGACCTACTATTATTGCAGTTTCTTTCCTGTAAGTGTGAGCTATACATGCATACATGTGTGTGTAAGAATATAATTGTGGACTTGTTTGCTTTGGGTGGAGCAATGATGAATTTGGAGGAGGAAAGCAGCTTTAGGAGGCTATTTCAGCCTTCTGACTCCTCTCTCTATGTAAGTGGCTGAGAATTGCTGTGTTTGAATATGTTCTCATTAAAATTCAAGTGTTGAAACTTAGTGGGCCATGTAATAATATGAAGAGGTGAGACCTTTAACAGGTGATTGGATCACAAACAGCAGCAGGGTCCTGGTCAAAGTGGCTTCACACAGTGTCACCTCGCTTGACTTTTCTTCCACCATGTGAGGGCATGAGCTTGTTTCGTCCAAAAGGGTCATCCTGCACCAGAGAACCGACCTGACGGCCTCCTCAACTTGGACTTCTAGCCTTCAGTTCGTATGAGAAAATAAACTATTCTTTCTACATTACCTAATCTATGATATCTTGTCACAGCAGCAAAAATAAACTAAAGCAAGGAGGTAAAAAAGCTCCGTGGGAGGTAGGTTCTGACAACGGCATCTTCCCCTGCAATGTGGATACCCATTGGCAGCGACATGCATTATATCCTTCATTATAAAAAGGAACTGGCCAAAGTCTGCAAACTATGCCATGTTTGGAAGAATGCTACTCTGAAACACTTCCAGGGGCTTTAAAATGACACAAATTTAAGTTTTTCTTTTATTATTATTATTATTATTATTATTATTATTATTAATTTATTTTTGTGGTGCTGGGAACGAAACCTAAGGCCTCACACATGGTGAACAATTATTCTCCACAGAACTATATCCCCAGCCCAAGTTTATTTCTGGGTCTGCAACTATATCCCTGGTGTTTCCTGGGCAGGTCTCTCAGAGTACCTGTGCTCTACTGTCTTCATCTGCAATGTGAAGATAATAGTGGTCTTAAATGGATAGTGAGTGTGTAGGCTAAATGCTTGTGACCTGGCAGATATGAAGTAAGTGGTAGACATTGCTTTTATGTGGCATATTTATGTGAGGGCTGATGTGACGTTCATGTGACCATATGGTCTTCGATGAGCTCATGCACAAAGTATCTGCAGCTTGGAAGAGGACAAGCCCACCCGATTGTGAAATTTAGTATAGAACACCAAATTGATACCTTGGTTAATTGTGAAAGTTTGCTAAGATCTTTGAATGAAGTACTCAAGAAAATAGAGGTGGGCTTTCATGCAGAGATGTTGGACACCTGATGCCTGGTGGCTGGGCATCCGCTGGAGCACCACTTGGGGCAAGAACTTAGTGCATCATGTGAACCGGTGTCCCACTGTTGGGTGGGCCTGGGTCTACAAAGGTAAGAGGAATTCACAGATTCCCACAGTTGTATTATTAGGGGATACCGAGGAGACCTTTCAACTTAATAAACACCATTAAATGTTACATGAAAGAAAGAAAAGCCAAGAAAAATGAGTAGTATTTTTATGTACTTATTTATTGTATTTCATATGGTGTGTACATACCTTCAATCCCCACTCAAATATATATATATTCTATAAACTTCCTATATATGTAAAATAAATCCCTTTGGAAATTATACCATATTTTGAAGAATAGACTATAGTTTGTAATTAAAAATGGGAAAAATCCCTTTGTTTTTCATCTCCACTAACTTAGATCTTCTTAAGCACGTGTCAAAAAACCCCAAAGGCAGCCATACATTTTTCTCGTTGATTTAAAACCCAATAGGGTCCAAGCTTGTGAGCAAATGATGAGATTGTAGAGCTGACAAACTGCACGATTTAAGGGAACTTTACACCAAAGAGGCTTATGCAAGTATTCAGAGAAAAACTTCCAATTGTAAGGAGATAAATGGGCTTTGGATCTGAGTGGTATTTAATCCAAAGGCACAGTAAGGGCCAGGAAGGGTTCATACTACAAAACATAGGCCTTAACTAAAGAATTTCAGCACTTCAAAACCCTAGTGGCCTCTGCTTTGCTGGCCAAGGTTCATCATTATGGCTGGATGGTCCCAACTTCTTGCTTGATTTTTGCTTTCTTTTTCCTTTCCTTTCCTTTCCTTTCCTTTCCTTTCCTTTCCTTTCCTTTCCTTTCCTTTTTTCTATTTTTTCTTATTTTTCATTTCCTCCTTACCACCTTCCTTCCTTCCTTTCTTTGCACTTTCTTATTCTTTGTCTATTTTCTCTCCTCTCTCTCTCTTTCTCTCTTTTTCTTTCTTTCTTTCTTTCTTTCTCTCCTCATCTCATAGTACCACGTGGTACATGCTTTTTGGCACTAATTTATGGCTCCAGACACCTTTAATTTGCCCATGGGTACACCTAAAATATTCCTCACACTGTATTAGAAATGACGTCTTTCCTTTAGATTGTCATTCTTTTCTAGGCTAAGGTTAAATATTGTAATTACCAAAGTGTATAAGTAATAAATTAAAATGTCTGAAAATATCAAACAGTGCAGTTGTTTTACTTCATAAAGTCTTAGCAGAGATTTCTCCCAGCATGCTTTGTGTCTTTATAAGTCTTAATATGTACCACATGTATAAATAGAAGAGCTAAATAAAACTTAATAGATCACCTGAGTCAAGTTATTGAATAAAACATCTGCTTTAAGCCAAGTTCAAATGTGCTCTTGTAGAATCAGCACATTGTGAGGTAGGGTACTTGAGCAGACAGAGCTGCTTACTTTGGGAATTTGGTGGAAGTCTCAGCTCCAGCAGAAAAGAAGCAGCCACGGAGTAAGTCAGGAGCCGCCTTTTTGAAATCTTGTGTATATTCACTTGTGTCATCTCAATGTTAACTCTTTTGACTGAGGAACAACTAACAATTTATTTATCACTATTAGTTGATCACAACTTTTTAAAACAATATTTCCTTTGTTTGAGAAAATGTAAGAACATTTAATCTCCTTGGAGATTGGGGTAAAAATTAACATGAAGCATTAATTAAATAAATGCAGGGTATCATGAAGCTTGGAGGCCATGAAGAAGCCCAGGTCAGCTCGCTGGCTGGCTCTAGGGTGAGCTGGTACTGCTGGGGAAATTATGTGTCTCAGGCAAAGGGTGGGTCTTGTTGTTGATCATTCACCTATTCATTTTCTTACAAATTGTTACTCAGCTCCTACTATGAATGGTGGTCTTTACTAAGTAAGCAAATTTAGCAATGGCCCTGGCTATGCCACATGACATTGGCTCTGTTCTAAAAGGAACTCAGAAGACCACTCTCCGTCACCCCATCTTGGTCAGATGCCATGTCATTGACCTCCAGGTGATGCTGGCATGTTTTTGATATAAAGTTTGTTTTTCACACCAAGTGGTATTAACCAACAAGGGTTCTATTCTCTCCCAAAGGAGAATGGTATTTTTTTCATAAGCTTTAAAACTCCCACTTTTGAATCTGTTAAATATTTTTTTTTTTGTGATGGGATGTTCAACCAATGAATACTATTGGATTAATGGATATTTCCATTAACTGGTGGGATCATTTCAGGAAATCAACTGCTGACATGGCTTTAATGGATACGTTTTTATTGAAATCTGAAGGAATTTGAATTTCTCTATGTACATACATGTACACACACAGACACAAGGGTGTGCCCATTAAATAGCATTTTTTTACAGGAGAAAATTTATCCATATAATTACACATAAAGATATATTGTTAAAACTCTTCACATATCATTATTCAATCTAAAAATATAAATTATGTTTATAGTTTATTTTTGTATATGTACATATTAAAAAGTAAGTTTAAAATTTAATCAAATTATTTTGTGATTATGTTATATTTGCAAATATTTGTGAACAGTGATATGAAAGTAAGTAAATATAAATTTGAATTGTTATTAGCAGTTGAATTACCCTAGACCTAATGATCCCAATAACCTGTATCATTTTAGGTCACAAGATACGTAGTTCACACAAACATCCTAATGTGAATCAACATTTCTAACAAGCTGAGACCATCATGTTAGTGACTTGAGCCTAACACTAAAGGTTAAATATTGCATGGTTTCTCTAACATGAGAAACCCAGAGTTCAGCATTTTATAGAACCAAGTGGGTGTGATAGTGAGAGTTGGGGGGTTGGGTAGAGAGGGGATGGGAGGGCCCAAATTGGGAAGGGGAAGGGATTGTAGTGTTGATGAGATATAGATGTGGACAAAATACTCAAGCTCATTGTTATCATCATGTATCACATAATATTTTAATATGGGAAAATATAGGCTTGAGGAATGGCACTGCAGTTAAAGCACTTACCTTGTAAGTGCAAGGCCCTGAGTTCAGTTTCCCAGCACACATGAAGGTGGGTGTGGTGGTGCAAGCCTGTAATCCCTGCACTCAAGAGGCTGAGGCAAGGGATTGCCCTGAATCCAAGGCCAGCCTGGGCTATGCCAGTGAGTTCAGGATCAGCCAGGACTATAGAGTGAGACCTTGTCTCAAAAAAAAATTAGCTGTGTGAAATTAGAAAAGAAATTCTACCAATACAGGATTATATTTAATAAAAACTCTTCTAATAGTGGCTTTAGTGGCTTAAACCAATAGAGATACAAATAAAGAAACAAGAAGATGAGTAATTGGTGATATTTTTTTTCTCCTCAAATCTGCCATCAGAATGACAGGCTCATTCTACTCTATCAAATGTGGTGCTGATCTTCACCCTCTTACATGTACCTTTTAGTTGCAAGATGGTTGCTGTGACTCCACTCAACTTATTTCTGTTCAAGGATGAGGTAAGAATAAGGTGCAATATTTTTATGAGGGAAATAGCAGGTTTGGTTGGTGTCCCCGCTGCAGTCCTGTTTACGCCCTTTTGTTCTGTTTTGCATCCTGTTGGTTAGAGTTATACTGCAAGCCACCCGTGCTTCCCCAACATCCTTAACCTCTGAAGAGGGAGGCCAAGGTAAAGGGGAGGATAATTGCTGCCGCTGACAAGATTTGTGGCTTTAGCAAATCGTGCCTGCTGCTACTGATTTTTCATCAGTAAGAATGTACTATACTTAGGATGAAATAGTTTGACTTCCTGTTTCTAGTAGATCTTCCTGTAATGAAGAAAATGTTCAATAATCTACAGTGTTCAGTACAGCAACTACCGGCCTAGGTGGCTATTACACCCTGAAAATGTGGCTACTGTGGCTGAAGAATTGATTTTTAAATTGTATTTAACGTTAATGAATTTAAATGATCATGAGAGGTAAGGCTAGTGACTACTGTTTTGGGCTACACAAGTTTAACCATTTATTTGAATGATTTTTAGAGGGCAGCATTGACCTGTTAGAGAGCAAGTACTTTTGTGGTTAAGTGTATTTTCATAAAAAGTGCAAATTTTAAAATGGTATTTTCTCCGGGGATAGATCTTTGTGTTGCATTTATTTATTTATTTTTGCTTTACGTAGTCAACATACAGATCAATTTCTTTGCCTGAAATCAGATTTGTCTGGAAGAAAATTTATGTCCTGAAGATTGCTCTTTCATAGTTAAAAATAATGTGCCACCTCTCCAAAGTAGAACAAAACTCAATGCAATTGCACTGACAGTGGGGGAAAAACTCCATACCAGGGATTGTTTTATGAGTTTGCCTCCTTGCTGTCTTAAGTTGAATAAACTGTAAACACATTTTTACCCCACGAAATGATCCCAATCTCTCAAATGTGTGAGTTTATTTTGGGCTTGATTTTGTTCTTGGCAAGTTCCATGAGAAAGAAATATCAGAGAAGACCAGGGAACGTTCAGTATTGCAAGTCCTTCCAGGCTCTGATTCCTCGTGCACTTGGGTGTTGGTGGACGTTCTGGCAGCGCTGGTTGGCCAGAGCTCTGATGGACGAACGTAGCCAAGCTGCAAGAATGCAGATCTCCAATGTGATAATAAGAAACATCACTGACATCACTGGAGCCTGGAGGTCTAGCATCTTGGGTGGTGTCACGTGGATTTGGGAAGTGTCTCCTCATGTTACAGTTAGTCAGGAGATACAGTATCAAGTCAGTTTATCCTCTAGAATAGAATGTGCATGTGAATTTTAGGTTCAGCAATGTATCTCTTGCCTTGTGGGAGATTCAGAACCATAGTAATAATATTCTCTAATGGGAACTTCTAGACCTTTAAAAGCAATTGTTGAAAAATAAATGTAGAAAATTGGGATGTATATGAGAAGTGCTTGTTTTTTGGACCAGGCCAGAGACTTATATAGGATCTAAACATTGCCATGTGTCAGACCAAGACCATTGTACTTGGAATTTGGTCACCCTCAGTATTCATTGGGCCTTGTCTCCAAGACCCCTGCGAATGCTCAAGGCCTTCAGATAAAACAGTGTAGTATTTGCACATACCTCCTTCTGTATACTCTAAATCATCTCTGGATTTCTTACAATATCTAATGAAATATAAATGGCTCTGCAAATAGTTGGTAGATTGTATTGTTTAGGGAAAAAAGAAAAGAATGTGCATTTTCAGTGCACACGCAATCATCCTAGGACCCACTCTGTATTACACGCGGGGGCGAGAGGAGAAAAATGCTTGGCAGATTGAGGGCCCTGAATGGCCGAGGTCTACATCCGGGTGTGTCCCATGTCACTGGATTTACATAGATTCATAACAGTGCATAGTGCATAGCAGATTCAAGTTGTGCTTTATGGAAATTGCTGAATTTAAAAAAAAATATTTCTGCCTGCAATTTGTTGAGTCTAAGGATGCAAAAATGTGTGAAATTGTAGGGGATGTCTGTTCTATCTGGGTACATCAATAGAAACAAGAACTAGTGATATTTATGTCAGTATTCCAGAACTCAGCTGACAATAGATGGCATACTCAAAGGATCAGCTTTGAAGTGACTTTAGGAACAGACTATTTACAGAGGGGGGGGGAGGTGTAACACATAGGAGACAATGAAGTACCAAAGGCCAGCACTGACGGGAAGTTTTCATGGCCTCTAGTTCTAAAAAGTGTCCAGTAGAGCTCTGGCCTTGCAAGAGAGGACTCAGAACAAGAGCTGTATCCTGCAGTGAAGGAGAGTCATCACTGAAGAACCCTTGCTCTGGATGATAATACAAATAATACTTGTGTCTATTTCTCCAGCTACTTTTTTCTTCCTTTTCACTTATTTTCTATCACCTTTCTCAAGCCTGAGGGCAAGTAAAGAAATCCGTAGATCAAAGTGGAGAATGACTCTTGAGAACCAAGGAGAATGACCAACTACCCAGCCTGTCGTATGGCCAGGGCTGCAGGTGTACATACGGCTGCATGCTTCCACACACTGGTTAACTTCATCCTTATCGAGTCTCCATTTTCTTAAGGAGAAGACAGCTGGTCAATGACCAAGTCCAGTACCCTGAGCTCTCTTCCATGTCCTGTGTGCCCGCTTAACTTCTGCGCTATGGGAAGGATGTGGGCATGTATCTCTAGTCCATGGGCTGCAGAAGCCAACATTTGTGGGAACGATCATAATCACAATAATAGGAATACCCCTGCCTTATGTTTCACAGAATTTGTTATCCTACTGAAGTCTCACAATGTTTTTGGGAGTGAAAAAAAGTTAGACATTTATGATCCTCACCTTGCTGATGAAAAATAGCAAAGATTCAGGACAAATGAATTGCTCTAAAACAATATCTCTGAGCTGGCTTTTGAATGTAGACTTTGATTCTGAATGCATTGGCAGTCAAGTGTATCACACTGCTAATTAGAAAATGCTGGCAACAGGAAAGTTTCATTAAATTAAGCTGAAGTCCCAAGTGAAGTAGAAAATCAAAACTATGTTGTGCAGCTATTTTGCCTAAGCACGAGTCTGTGTGTTACTTTACTGATTATTGTGTTTCACTGGACCCGTTTTAAAGAGCACAGTAGCAATGAAAATCTATTATATTATAAGAGAAGTATATAATGTGTGAATTGGTAAAAAGAGGAAGGAGATTGAGTAAGTGGGTAGCAATTTAAAAAAGTTAACTTAAAATTTGCATGATATACAAAAAATTAATTCCAGATAAGCTATGAAACCGTGACATATCAGTGCTTAATTTAAGGAAGGACAACCGTAGATGATGTGAAGGAGGTGGCCATATAGGTAGATCTTGTGCTTACTGAAGCCAGATATTTTATAGGGACTTTAGAGAGTTTCCTTGGCCAAGGCTCACAGGAACCCACTTCACAGACAAGAAAACAGAAGCACAACAGTCTTCTGGGAGCCATGGTACAGCCCGGCAGGTGTCTTTCCTGCTCTAACTCCAGATTTAGTATAGCCAACTGCCGCGAGCTCTTCTTTCCATCTTGATTGTTAGAATTCTGTGAAGGAAGAAATTGGCAATTTCTTTGTAGAAGAATTGTTAGATTTTCATGAAATGAATGATAATATAGACTGAAAGCAAACAGTAAAACAGACTAGGTAAATATTTGCATCCAATACAACCATCAAAGGATTATATTTTTTAACAGGTATTTTAACAGATGCATAAAAATACCATGTTGGTAAATGGGCAAGGGATGTGAATATATGAATAAACATAGGAATATGCTTAATAAACACATTTTAAAATTTAAGCTTATTAATAATAAAAGACATGCAAATTAAAATCTTCGTGAGGTGGCATTTTTCACTTTTTAAATGAGTAATAGGTTTTAAAAATTTCTTAAGACCCATGCTAGAGAAATTACGAGATCCTTGGTATGGTGGCATTGGAATTGTAGTCTTTTTGGAAAAGTAATTTGGCAACAATTGTAATGAATCATAAAATTTCCATAGACTTTGACCCAGTAAACCCACTCTTGGGAATTTATCCTGAGGCAGTTATTAAAATGCAACAAAATCCATGTGTAGGAAAATGTTCATTGCAGTAATATTTATAACCATAAAAAGTTGGAAGCCACCTGAAGATCCTATAACAGAGAGAAAGGATCACTAAATCATGGGTTTCTGTGTATTACGGTTCTGTAGAGTAACATGACCCTTGATGGTGACAATGGTGTGGTGTGGTGTGTGTGTGTGTGTGTGTGTGTGTGTGTGTGTGTGTGTGGTGTGTGTGTGAAGTGTGAAAGGGGGAAAGAAGGAAAAAAGAGATAGAAAAAGAAAAAGGCATCTGAGGAACTGGCTCATGTAATTATGGAGGCTGAGAAGTCCAGCCTCAAGAGAGTTGATGTTGATGGTATGGGTTCCAGTGAGATTTGGTCTGGAGTGAAGACTAAAGTCTCACCTTGAAGACAGCCAGGTGGAGAGTGGTTCTTTCTTACTCAAATTTGTATTCTAGTCAGGCCTTCAACAATTTAGATGAGTCTCACCAATGTCAGAGAGCAATAGGCTTTCCTCAATTTACCAACTCAAATGTTGATTACATCCCTCACAAATATACGCACACATGCTGTTGAACCAGATTTCTGGGCATCCTTTGGCCCAGACAAGTTGCCTCATAAGATTAACCATCCCACATCAAATTAATTGCAAGAATCATGTAGCAATATAAAGTATGAGTAATATTTGAAAAAGAAAAAAGTTTACATTAATACTGTGCATTTAGTTGCAAAAAGTCTACATGGAGGTTAGCATTAAGAAGAAGTAGAGAAAAATAATAGATCAGAGAGGATGAGTGAGGTTAGTGGCTTATCTCAGACCTTTGCAGATGTAGAATGTTTGTGGCATGTGGCTTGGGTAAATGGAGTTCTGGATGTGTGAATGGGACTGTCCCAACCCAACCAAACTGAATTGATAAGTCAGGGGCCAAGTGAGGGAAAGTTTCAGATGTCATCTTGCAGAGTATTTGGGTTTGTTTAGGCAGATATTGAAAAGCCATTACAAATGTCCTAAATAAATTGATGTTTCAGGGATTCTGACAGCACTGAGGTTTCAGAGTGGAGGGGGCGCCCGGGAATCCTCTCTAGTGGTCCAGGGAAGACGTAATAGGAGCTCCACCTGGCATTGCGGTGTGGGGTCAAAGGGGGTGGAGCTACCTGAGAGGAATTTCAGGTGGGTGCACAGCATTTGACAAGTTCTCATGTGGGAATGGGAGAGAAGGAAGCCTGAATGACTGCCACACCTTTAGCTCCAGCGGAGGCTCTGTTTGGTGGAAGAGGAGGGCAGGCAGTAGAGGAGACTCTATTTTGGATGGCTGGCATCAGATCCTTATGAAGCATCCTGTGTTTGTTTGTTAAGATAGTTACAACACAGGTCTTGCTCTCAGGAGGGAGGGGGAGGTTGAAGGAGAATTGTGGCATTGTGCCTTATGGGTATAGTTGGAACTGGTAGAGAAAGGGATGCCCAGGAAATTGCGTCTGTGGAGAAGATATGGGTGGGGGCAGAGCCCTGGGAAAGCCCGAGGCTTCGTGATGGAAGGAGGCAAAGATGAAGCAGTTTGAATAGGAGTAATTGTGGGTAAGTGAAGAAGAACAAGCAGCGGGTCTCACAAAGGGAGTAAACGGTGGCGCAGGGAAGGTTATAGCCCAGAGGCTGAGGTCGCACAGGAGGCCTTAGTCAGGCCACAGGACGCTGGACGGTGCAAATGACTGTGGAGCTTGAAGTGAGAACAGACGGGGACGCAGAGCCTAGCGAGCGCGCACCAGAACCTAGAGGTGGGTGATGAGGCAGATGGGTCACTCCAAAATATTAAAGATTTTAAGAAGCTCAAAAATAGAGTGACCAACTGCCACCTTGCCTGGAAACCAGGATGCAACACTTCCGTTACCCAAATCAAGAAAGTCTTGGGGAATCCGGGATGAGTTGGTCCCCCCACTCAAAAAATATGTAAGCTAAAAAAATCTGTTCTCTAAGAGAAAAGCTGAATGAGGTTACCAGATGGATATACGTGAGGCAGTCAGACAGCAGTACAAGGAGGGAGGCTGAGCCAAGCTGCCATTTAATGGGACAGGGAGTTTGGAAATCATTTTGAAAATGTTTTTTTGGCTAAAGCAATCTGGTGATTTGGGGAAGTATAAGTGGAGCTATTTCATTTCAAATATTTACTGTATTTTAAAATTAAAAAGCTCAGCATATATATATATATGTATGTATATATGTATATATAAATATGCTAAAAAGAATAGTGAGACAATCACAAGTAAAGCAGTGGCGTCAACATTGACAGTTGCAAGCTAAACAGATTTCTTATTGAGTTTTGCAATAATTCTTTTATATATTTATTTTTAAAGGAGAATACAAACTTATAACAAGCCCTTGCTGTTTTGCCCTGGGGAGGGGAGTGCTATTTGATATATGAAAATATTCAGTTTAAAGGTGCATTATGGTACTAGGCATTTGGTCCTTGAAGAAATCCAAGTCACGTGATGGAGCCCTGCAGATTTTTGAAGTCACCTCTCAGCTTACCAGGCTTGGCTCTAACTATTGTCACTTCCTGGGGGTTGGAGTTTTCACCCCCATACCCAGTTCTCCAGCACCCGCTTCCAGCTCTGTTGCCGGTGGGTTCCATGTGGAGCGGGGCTAGTGGTTCTAGGTGGACAGTCATGTGGGTAGGGAGCCACCTCTGCTGTCTGTGATTCAGGCTTTGTGAGAATTTACTTAAAAACAGCGAGCAGGGGTTTGTTCATCTAGCTGCTTGCCTTTCACCCATTCCAGACAGTGCATTCAGTCCTTCTGTATTTCAGTTTTCTCTGTAAAAATGTCCAACAAAGTAGTGGGGCCTACAGTTGGTCACATATTGATATATAGAGTGCTTAGCATTGTATGTATCCCATAGCTAAAAAAATGTATGTATGTTTTTATGCATGTACTTAGTGTGACTGGGTTTTGCTTTGTAGGCCGGGTTGGTTCTGAATTCACCGTGTAGCCCAGACTGGCCTTCAATGCTTGGCAATTCTCCTGCCTCATCCTCCTGAGTGCTGGGATTCCAGGAGTGCACCACCACATCCTGCTAATTTTTATGTGGTGCTAGGGAATCGAATCCAGCCCTTGAGAATGCTGGGCAAGAGTTTCAGCCACTGAGCTCTACTCCCAATCCCACATTTTTACTATTATTGTTATTTCAAAGTTCTGATCTTATTTATTTGTTACTCAGAAATATTCTCAGTTTTGACTGGACTCTGACTTAAAAGTAGAAGCTCTCCGAGAGGACAGCTTGAATCTCTTGGAAATTTGTTGCTAGCGTTTTTCTTTGGCTTTCTTCGTTCTCTTGGCTAAAAGTTTAACACATTCAGCAAGCAGCCTCTTCTTGTTTTTCTTAGTTCACTGTTTCTTCAGAGGAATATGGTGGTGTTTATGTTACAAGACATGTGGAATAACAAGGTGTTGAAACTTGGGTGCATTGGTCCTGGATGCCTTACCTTCCTCACTGAAGGGCTTTCTGACAATATATCGATAGGCATCATCTTTAGAGAAATTGAGAAGCTTATGGATTTTGCTAACTCTTTTGGGTCCCAGGCAATGGGGCACAATAATATCAGTTAGAACAGGAGTCATCTCTCTTACCTTTTATTTGTTTTCAACAATCATGCCGAAAATGCTCAGACTGGCATCCACAGTGCAATCCCAGACAGATTTGTACTTCGGCGTTCATTTCTCTTTGGTCTTTAACAAAAGTGCCCCTTACTCAGCAGCAGGCATACCCGGGCCTTGAGAATGCCGGGCAAGAGTTTGAGCCACTGAGTTATACTCCCAACTCCACATTTTTCTTACTGTTCTTTCTTATTTTTGGAATTCTTACTTATATGCTAGTCTGTAATATACTGATATCTGCTTATATCTGCTTCCTGGGGAAACCTGTTTGTCATTCTCCCGACTGATTCAGACCCCATAACCCTTCCATTCTTCACCCAGAGCACCCACAGCATTTTTGGTGGCCGTAGGCTTCTCACAGGACATGGGAAGTTCATGTTCACTGTCCATTTCCATGAGTTTCTGGCAGCCAGTGGCTGAAAAGGAAATGTAAAGCTTTGTTCTCAGGCAGCTGATTGCTTGAGAGGCTCCGTGAAAAAGAGATTATTATTATTAATTGTACTCCAATCACTGATTAGTGAGGTGACCTCAGTCAAGCCTCTTGCCCTCCATTTCCTTATCTATAGAACAAGGGCCTATGCTGGATGATGGCTGAGTTTCGTCCAGTTTTTGAATATTGTATTTTATTTCATCCCTGATAGGAGCCTACACTGAGGATTATTAACTGTGTATTTATGTGTGAGAAACTCTCTTCAGGATAGAATTTTCATTTAATATACATGGACATTTAAAAATGAAAATTTAGTTGAGGCTTGAAGAATTAATGCACAAAAGAGACTTTGAATAAAGAAAAGATAATTCCATTCCATGCAGATCTGTATAGAAGGCTTCTATTGAGTGGGTCAACACGCTGGCGACTTTGGCTTCTCTCCCTGCATCCCTGCTACTCATAATTCCTTTCTTACTGTAGCTTCTCCCCATTCCTCAGTCTGGCCCGTGCCGTTGGGCCTTTGCCATCTGTCCACTTCTTTCTACCCTGAGCCGCAGGACAAAAAACTTGGCTTCTGTATATGAAATCTGCTTCCAGACGGGGCTTATCTACTTTTTTTCAAATGTTGAATCTTTTGCCTGTCTGGTACCCTGTCCTCTAAGACCTACTTGTTTTAGTCTGCCTTTGGCCAACATTTCTGGTCACTGGGGGACTGGTGATCCTAATCTTGGTCCCCACCCTGCGTGGCTAATGCCCGCGCTTCATTGGGGTTCCATGACAGTGTGTCCTGCTGGAGTTACTCTATGATCACCACTTAACAATGGATACAGGGTGAATGGGAACAGGAGGAGAGGAAACAGGTGAAGATTGCCAGAGATTCTTAATGATTTTTTTAAAAAAAAAATCCTTCATATTCTTTTTGCGTAAGCAACAAAATTGTGGAGAATTTTAGTTCAAGTGATAAAAATTTCATGGGAACATTTATGCGAGTCTGTATCTTATCTTTGGGGTTAATTCACCTTGGCTCGTCTGCCTCTCAAGCACCTGCCATGTGATTTCAAGCACTTTCTTGGGCTCCCTTTTGGATTATTTAAAATAAATGAGCACTTCAGTGGAGGAGAAAAATAATAACCAGTCAGTGAAAATAAAAGGCTATTATAAAAGGAGGTAGAAAGATTTTCAGGTGCAGTGTACTGGCGAGGAGACATTCAGTCGTCTGGAGTAAGCTTAGTCTTGACAGGTATTCTAGGACAAGAAAACAGGGTGGTGAAATGCTTACAGGAAGGAACAATGGACTGGTTTGGGGCGGCTGGTGGGCATATGAGGAGAAATGGAAGGGGAATCTAGAGGAAGAGCTCGTGGTCATGTTGGCATATGACTTGGAATGCTGTGATGAGCAGATTGTCAGATGGTAACAGGAAATTTCCATGAAACCTGAATAGATTGAGTTTAAATTAATGTTCATCCTGGAAGGAGCTGAGAAAATAACCATCAGTACTTTATGCTGGGCAGCTGTATTATTTGAAAGATACAGAAATCTTTTCTAGAAGACTAGAATCCCTACTCTTCTGCGCACACTGCCAACCCTTTATGACCTCTGACCAGCTGGCGCTGAGTCTGCGTCTCATGTTTCTTTGGCCACCTCCCTATTTCCAAGGGTAGACACCTGCTGCCCCCACCCACCACCCTTCTATCTTCCGTCCCCCAGCGAGACTGAAGAATTTCATTTATTTCAGAGCCAGGGCCAAGTACAAGCTTTGAGCGAATTGTTTTTGACTATATTTTTTTTCTTAGTACTATTTTCTCTGCAGGAAGACACTATCATTAATTACAGCAAAACAAACAAAGCAAATCCTAAACAGCTGAGCTTCATATTTTCAAAGACCCACAGACCTCATCAGCATAAAATAGATTAAATTTGGAGCTTACCTACTGCACACATTCTTTTTGATGGAGTGCTCCTTGTTCTGCTCTAGCGTCTGGCGGCAGAATGTGACGCTGTCTCACAGCTCTGATGGGTCTGCAGAACCTCCTAGATCAAAGACAGAAGTGGGCGGTGTCCCCAGTTGGCGAAGAAGTGGATGAAAAGGTCATTCCTGGCCAGTCTGTCCACACAGCCTGGAATACGGGCCCCTGAATTCTGGTACACAGTGGTTGGTTGGTTAAACCCACTTTTCTATCTCTGTTTCTTTCTCACTGCTCACTTTTGTTTTATTTTTGGTACTGAAGATTGAATTAGCATCTTGGACATATTAATCATGAGTTTTAACACTCGGCTACACACCCGGCTCTTTTCTTATCTGTTTGTGAAAGACGAATCTATACTCAAAACCTTTTGATTGAACTCTATATGAAATATATTATTAAAAATTCTACATAAAATAAGTCTTCTAAAAAACCTCTTTCTCTTCCTTTAGTTTGTTTTTAATGAGGTCTTTGGTTTTTATTTTTTTCAAGAAACAAGCCGAAGGACAACATCAATAGCAATATCATTAATAGCTTTGGGTTAGTTGCTTCTTTCTGTGTTCCAGTTTTCTCACTTGAAAAATGTGTCACTCTAGATTCCTTAATAAAACGCACAGAACAGTTTAATATATCACTAGCAGCAAGATTTAGAGTTTGTTTTCTAAGAATTTGATAACTTGAGTATTACTCATGCATTTAAAGTATTAAAATCCAGGCTTTAATCTATCAATTTTTTTGGTAGTATTAGAGCTGGAACCCCAGGCCAGACTTGAGCAATTTATAGTCCCCTTGCTGCAGCCTTTCAAAGTGCAAGGATTTCATGTGCACGCCACCTCACCTGGCCTCTCCCAACTCTTGAACTCATAACAACTCCCTCATTTAAAAAATCTTTTCTGAGACCAGTGTTCATTTAGATGCTGGGCACCTTGGTGGTAGCGTGTTGTTCCCTTCTACGTCTCCGTGTTGCCTCCTCACCCTGTTATTCTGGGAGGGGAAGGTGTAGAAGGTACGGTGCTGCTGGATGTCTGGGTGAGAAGCACGCTGGTAGTGAAGTTGGAGGAGAAACCTTCCGGTGCCCACGGGGGCTGCTACTCCCATGCAGTTGTCCGGGTTCACGGTTACCAGGTATGTTCTGGGGTGCGTGGGGGACTTCAGGGACTTCGGTGTGGCATCACAGTGCTGCTCACCTTTTATTTACTGTATGGAACCTGTGATGAGGGTCACGAGCTAAATCTTAAAGGCTATACTTTTTGAAGTTTTTTTTTTTTTTTTTACCTCTTAAAGCCAGTTTCTGGCTCTCAAGAGTGCAAAGCAACGGGGTCTATCTTTCCCCACAGAAAGCATCTCACTCTGGTGGGCTCTTCCTTGTGTCTCATGAGGTGATTCCAGCATCTCGCAGATGATTTTGATTTTGATTATACTTTTAAAGTACCTTGGCATTAAATAGAACCAGTAATAACCAGGTAGAAACAATGGTGGACTGCATGGGTGGTTATATTTAAGTAGGTTGGTGGATGGATGTCACATTAATTGGAAACCGTGGGCATATGTTTAATGCTTTTACTTATTTTATTCTGATTTTACCATCATATTTCTCCTTCCATGTCCGTACACATATTTGAGCTTGTGATAAAATGTATCCACAACTGGAAGTTAGCAAATTTTATTTTATTTTTTTAATTCAAACCTGTGCCTGTCCAGCTAGACCGCCTTTTCCTGGGTACTCCCCACTGGCACTTTGAACTGGGCAGGTTGAAGGCACCTGCTCGGCTCCTGCTGCTCTCACAGTCAAGTGTTTTCTCAAGAATAGTCACGCTGTGTGCTGCATTCTAGTATGCTTACCTAAGTATTTAAAACTTTTTGAGGAGAAGTACCTTATACACAACCACCACACCAATGGAAGGTGGGGAAAAATGTTCTGAAACCTGCTTGGCCTAACAGAAAGTGTGTGTTGTTAATATTCAAAGCACTTCACAGCCAATATGATACTGACAAGCAATCTAGTAGAAATGCAGGCAAGATTCAAATAGATTCACATAGAGAGACTATAAATTTCCTACAGACCTGCAAAAAGATGTTTAGTCTCATTTGATTAAAGAATTGTAAATTGTAGCAATGGTGAGATTCTTCGCTTCCCCTAACCCACTGCCCCTTCCCGCCTGATTCTTGGGCAGATAAGTGGCTAAGAGGTGATGTAAATCTCAGTGTTCTTGGACAAGGGACAAAGGCCACTCTCGACATGTGATCTGTAAGAGTAAAATTGCTACCATCTCTTTGGAAGGCTTGGGTGATATGTGTAACCAAAGGGTTTACCATTTTGACACAATAGTTTTTTTAAAAAAATTTATTTCTGTGGTTGCTCAAAGTAGATGTCCTTCTCTATGATGATTTGGATAATAGTACTACATCCCAATCACCAGACACAACCTAAATATCAGGATATGATTAGTGAAACTGTGGCATTGTTATTCAGTGAAGCTAGAGTGCCTGAGGAAAAGACAAGGAGAGGTAGGAGGGTTCAATTCATACTAAGAGAAAATGAAATAATGCAGATGTCATGATCATATTTCATTGTTTAAATAAATGAAAAGAAAAATCTTCCTGTGCTTATAAATGAATCAAGAATTTTAGAAAAAGATGTAAAACAAAATATAAAAATAACAAATCTGAATAATTAATTCTGGAGTTTGACACTGAGGATTAGAACATGCAGAGGAATTTTTGTAGTTTTTTATATGGCCTTCTATATTAAATCAATTTCCTTTTTTTACAATGAATATATAAAATTTGTAGTACAAGAGGGCTAGCTGATAAATAAAAGTCCTCCCTTCTCTCGCTGTAATTCTCCAGTAATACTCCAATCCTTCCCTATATGTGATTCTCAGACTTATTTTTAATCGATCAAGGCTTTCAGTATCCCTGGATATACCTACTTCTTAAGAAGTAAGTGCATTATTATTTTTAATAGTACTTAGGATTGGTCCCAGAGTCTTCATACTGAGCCACATCCCCAGCCTATTTCTAGTTTTGATTTTGAGACAAGATCTCACTAAATCTCTAGGTTGTCAGGATGGAAACTTGCCATCTTCCTGCCTCAGCCTCTCAGCATGCTGGGATTACGGGTCTGCGTCACCAGGCCTGAAGAAGAAGTAAGCACATTTTGACTCATGGGGTTGCTGACAGCTTGCTGGAACGTCAGCAGCAAGATTGATCGGGGTGTGTGACACCGAGATTATGCTGGTCAGGGAATCTGGCGTTTTGGGTTCTCAGTCAGAATCTATGACCGTGGCTGCCAAAATCGCTTGGCCTGCCAAGGCACACGATGTGGGTTTAAATCTTTGCCGTACCGCTTGCTCGTGATCAAGCGTTGGACAGGTTGTTAGGCCTCTCTTGGCCTCCGTTCCACGTCTGTGAAGTGGGGCTATTAATAATACAACCACATAGACTTGTATGGATGAAAAGTCGGACTACTTATGAAACACTTAGAAGGGAGTCGGGAGCATAGTCTTAATTACATCAGGTATTATTGCTCTTTCACTGTACGCTTATAGCCATGTCTACCTCCCTTCTGTGTTTCAGTTTCCTGACCTATAATTTAAGAGTCTTGGCCAGGCTTAGATGGAAGCCCTGTTCCAGTGCAAAATTTAAAATTTATGATTTTATTAAATCTTACATGCTTATATTTGTTTGTGGTGTTCCACAGCGACTTTACTGGCATGATTTTTTCTTTTTTTTGTTTCTTATCACATTCTTGGGTAAATGCCAATACCTTACACAATTTATGTGTTTTTATATTTATTAGTTCATGTTAATATTACAGGAGGATGGAATTTTGGGGAGTTGGCACATGCATTTAACACATCTTAGTATGTTGTTTTTAATTGATAAAAATTACATTTCTGGGTCATGGATAGTCAATGTCACGGATTTATTGTGCTTCTATTGAGAATAGAAGAAATACTTAATGTCTGCCCGTGAGAAATACGAGTCTATATTGGTATAATTCTGAGGAAGGGGCTGACGATGACATAGACTATGTAGTCAATATGCTTTTGGCTGAGAAGTTGGTTGAAGGAAGAATTACATGCAGTTTCTTTTTCGTGGAAGAGGCCCTGAGCTTGCGATGCGGATGTTGCCTTTCTCTGAGTCAACACTTTCTCTGTCTTTCTGGGTTTTGAGTTTTGCACTTGTAGTTGGATCTGTTTCTCTGCATTCAATTTCCCTAATTGAATAAAGCCATCCCTTGGTGCAGATGGATGGTGTGGACAGATTTGTATCTTGAGAGAAATGACCCTTAAAATGATGAGAGATCCTGGTGGCATGAGCAAGTTTCACTGCATGGTATGTGAGGCCCGGAGGGCAAGAAAGAGGGTGCCCCCTGTGTGTCTGACCCTGTTTATAAGTCACTCGGCTCACTTAGGTCTTGGATACTCCAGAAGTTAGCTACTTACTCATGAAGAGTGGACCCTCAGAAGGGTTCATTGATTTGCGTAAAGTTACAGGATTATTAAATTACTGGAGCTCAGTTCTGATCCACTCCTTAACTCAGTTCTTTTTTTTTTTCTACCTGCCCCTTCTTCCCCAGTCTCTTTGATTTCATTTTATTTTATGAACCACACAGTTCGTATTTATTTCTCTTCCCTGGCATCATTAACTTGTATTATTGTTTGCATAAAGGGTTCTTCTCATTGATGACATCTGAAGGTGAGTCGGGAGGATGAGCTCAGGAGCTCTGGATCATGGGACAGGGTGGAGTGAGAGTGTTTTCTTCATAGTGAGCCAGCTGGGATGATGGGAGAAGAAAATGACTGGGACCTGGGTTAGAAATCCTAAGTGCTGGTTCTGTCTCTTCCACTCATCACCTTGTACTTTGGGGTATGTGACTAATCCCCAGTTTTCTCATAAGCAGAATGAGAATAATATTATCTGGTAGGGATGATGTGATAAGTGAATTGCGAAAGCCTGTAAAGGATTTAGTACTGTTTTACGGATGAGTACCTGTCCCTCACTCTGTATTACAGAACTTCAGATGGCAGCAGTCAAGTCTAGCATGTGGAAAGGCAACCTTTCAGAGATACTGGTCTAGGTGGTTGGTAGAACCCTTCCTAGCTAGCACACATGAGGCTCTGAGTTTCATTCCCAGTATTGATGAAAACAAAGAAGTAAGCAAATGCTTTTTTTTTTTTTTTTTTGGTTTATCTTTGGGTCCTATTCTTGTAAGCATTTTTACAGAGCTGTGTAGCATAGGAAATAAAACATAGAAAAGGGTACTAGTCAAATTTTGTTCCCCTTTCCCGTCTCAGATAGAACATGGCAACCTCAGACTTGTCCCTGTTTCTTAATGACATTTCATAGGCATTCTTTCTTTCTGCTATACAAGATCCTGGGCTGTTTTTCTCTTGACACTGAAGTGAAAAATAAAGAAATATTATAACATGTGACTGCTATGACATCTCTTTGTGATGAATTACTACTTCATCTCTAGGTGCACTTGAAAAAGTTGTTCTTTGAAAGAGAATTATAAGTTTCTCTTAGAAGAAAGTGTTGGATCTCCGATTCAAAAATATTGAAGGCAATTGTATTTTAAGCATGACGTAGTAAGCAGGGCATTGTAGGAATGAAAAAAAGATACAAAATAGGTAGAACTTTCAAATAGGTATTTCTTATTTGTTTTCTTTTTATTTTTTCCCATTTTATTGATATGTGTAAGTGCAAAACATAAAGTTTACATTGATCTTGAGTATTTGTGCACATACATATCCTGGTAAAGTCACAAATTTTATTTGATTTCTATTTTTACTGCCCTCCCACTCCAATTGAAAAATTCTGAGAAATTCCAATATGCCAAGAACAAGAGACCATAAATACCACTTTAAAAACAGAGTGGATCTGGAGTTGTTACACATTAAACATTCTGATACAGTCTATGTTTGTGAAACTGTAAAAT
Organism: Ctenodactylus gundi; assembly: GCA_004027205.1. Lineage (NCBI taxonomy): Eukaryota > Metazoa > Chordata > Mammalia > Rodentia > Ctenodactylidae > Ctenodactylus > Ctenodactylus gundi. The sequence continues at coordinate 271,801 of PVKB01001878.1, read as the reverse complement.
TGTAATTGGTTTCGGAAGAGTAACTTGGGACACACTAGCATTCTTATTCATTAGAGAAGGCCAGATATTTTCAAAATTGTATCCAATCTAAACTTAAGTAAGAACTTCAGTTAAAAAGAAAATACATTTTTTCAAAAACTTTTTGATTTGCTGATAATGCCCCACATTTTTCTACTTATTGTTGCTGAAAAGCATCTCAGGTACTTTTTTGCTGCTGGGATGGAATACCTGACACCCACAACATAAGGAAGGAAAAATTATTTCAGCTGAGTTTCAGAGGGCCTGCAGCTGGCAATGGTGGAACCACATGGTGGAGGCGTAGAAGGAGGAAAGCTTTTCACGGCATGGCAGACAGAAAGCCAGATGAGAGAGGAAAGGCAAATCTAGCATATATCCTTTCGGGTCACTATCTACTGATCTGCTCCTTCTGGGTCAAGCCTCAGTGTTGCTCCCTTTGCAGGTTAAATCCCAGCGATCTGCCCTTCCAGATTGCAAGCCCAGTAACATGCCGCATGCCCTTAATCAGCTACTCCTCCTGAGTCCTACCTCTTAATAGCACCTGGTTCCACAGGCATTCCACAGCACTCAAACATGTGAGGCTTTGGGGGGACATTCCAGATCCAAACCGTAGCAAGAATCACATATAAAGCTAATTATGATGTTCTCTTTCTTGAAAATTTCCTGACAATCTCATTTATACATAATGCAACTAGTCTGGCCAGAAACAGGTCATAGCATCCTCTGGACCGCTACCTAGTTACCCATAAAGCCTGTGCGTCATGTTCTGGGGAAGAAAGTGAGAGGTCCCAGATATGTATTGAAAATACAGTGTGGTACTTTTGGCTTAGGAACAGAGGTGTATACATATTTATCAATAGTTTGTAAGACTGTTTCCCCACTTGGGCTGGGAAACATGATTTATGTTCACATGAGTATTAATCGGATGAGCCAATGGCTCAATTTTACTCCCACACTCTGTTTAATAAAACACAAGACCACTGTCTTCAGTTTAGTGTTAGTCCATAAATGTGCTGAATGAACAAACCGACCAAGAGCAGAGGGAGATACACATTAGGCTCTGCGTAGTACCTTGTTTCTTAGTGACTGGCATGGAGATGTTTTCGTAAATTTGAATTTAATGATGCTTTCTCCCATAATTTGGGGCTCACTCATTGCCCCTAAACTCATCTCTCAAATTTGTTTACCCGTTTCTGTTTATGATTTTTTTACATAATCATTTCAGTGTTCTTTGGTCTCTCACTTTAGAGGTGAGAATAATACACCATCACAATAACGAATACTGTTTTCATTATAAGGCAGCTGTATGTGAAAAAGGGTTTTGGACTATACTAGTTAATTTAGTTTTTAGCAACGGCTCTTTACAGCCACTGAAAGCTTGATTAAAATTTAATTAAAGTATACTTAATTAAATCCTATTGAGTGAAAGTAAATGGAAAAAGTGATTAACCCTCCTGTGCTGTTTTCACCAAGCCTTCAGTCCCCTGCTGGAGGGGACTGCTGCTGCTGGCTAGTGTCAGAGCTGCTCTGAGGTTGTGGGAGGTCTTATTTCTTGAATTGCCAATATCTGATGGTGGCTTTTAGCACCATGTTGGCACATAGCATCCAGTCCCTTTTGCTACTTGTCAAACAAAACATCTGCACATAAAGATGTAAAGTTAAAATACAAGAAACTACATTATTTGAATTTTTGTCTTTATTTGCCTAGCAAAAGATATTGAATAAAGTATGTCGGACTTTGACTTCTCTTTTTTAAGTGTTTGTGACCTGCTCTTTTTTCTAATTTAAAATACATCTCCCTTTTTCTTTTTCATTTTTTAACCAGTTAAATTCAATTATTTTTCTTTCTGGTATTAAATTTCTTAGAGGGCATCTCAAGAGGAAGGAAGGGAAATAGGAAAATATTTAGAAAGGCCAGGATGCCAGGAGACTGTTCCTTGGGAAATATTTTGTGATCTGAAAATTAAACATGATTATATGAGAAGATTTTCAGAAAGTTCAATGTCTCATGTGGTAATCTGTCCATGATTGACATATCATGGTAGCCTGCTAAATGATCTGATGGTAAGTACCCTTCTGAGTGCTCTGGAGGATTATAATTTTGTCCTCAAGCAATTGACTAGAAAGTAAACTAATCTGAATAGGCATGGAGAACTTTCTGTGGTCAGAATTGAAGACCAGATTATGGAGGAGAGAAAAGTGACTGGCCTTCCACTAACATTTGATGTAAAGCTGGGGATTGGCCAGTGTCTCTGCTACAGCAGCTATGGAGGTAATGGTGCATGAGTCACACTTTCCTTCTTTTGGCCAGTGCTATGCTTGTAGAACTTGTACATTATAGCAACCACCAAAAGATCAGAAGATGCTTATACTATGTGTTTTCTTTTTCAAGTGTGGGTGGTTTTGAAAACCAATCATCTGATGGTGTCACTTCCGTATTCTTGCCTGTCAGTCTTGGTGAGAGTTGAGCAGTTACTCTGCCGGGAGAGACAGCATGCTTCCGTTTGTTGGCTACAGGTCTGGTCACTCTTGGTCTTTATTCCCATATCCTCCCCTCTCAATACCCCAGCCATAAAAGACAAGTACCACTTGTCATTTACCCAGTGATGTTGTTCATACGAGTCTTGGTCTGTCAGCTTATTACCGGCAAAGCTCCAGAACTGGAAACCAGAATAATAGTTCATAGCGCCCTGTCTTCTTGTACTCCCCTCCTCCTCCCTTTCTCTGTCATTAAACTACAAGCATTACAGGACACATTTGCTCTGACAGCCAGAGCCAAGAAATAGTATTCTGGTTAGGTAGGATAGTTTTCATTGAGTCAATAGAATTACAAACGAAGGAAGGTAGGAAGACAGGGAAGGAGACATGGAGGGAGACAGGGAGAAGGATGAAGGAAATAGTGAAGTTAAAGCATTCTGTGCTCTGAGAAAAGCTCATTGTCTCTGCAAAAAGCTTAGCTGTCTTCTGCATTCTTCCTTCTTATAAGCCCTATTATGTTTCAATTACGATTTGTAATTGCAAATAAAATTCTTATCTTCTAAAGCCAGAATGCTGGAATACATGCTTTTTGTGACTCCAGTTACTTGGATTACACACACATTCAAGACGAACTGGATGGGATGTCATAAAAGAGGTCAGATGGAGGGGTGGTCTGAGATAAACACACATTCTTTCTTGTTGAAAATTCTGTTGTTAGCAGTTGATGAAGTTGATGATTTAAACGTAGCCAGAATTCCTGGGAAATGACTGAGAACTGGCTTCTTTGTAAGGTAGTGTTCCAGGGCTCCTTGATGAAGCTATCTCCCTCACAACCCTCATGAGGCCAGGTTCCTAGGTAGAAAGACTGGATTGTTTGGGGGGAAAAGAGAGGGTGGGGGAGGGAGGTAAGGAGAGAGAGAGAGAGGTATAGAGAGAGAGAGAGAGAAATAGAGGGGGGAGAGGGAAAGAGATGCTTCCCACACACATTAAGTTCGGGAAGCATTGTGCTACCCTACTTCTAAAGGAGACCAAATTCCTTTCCTTTTGGAGAAATCAATGGACTCTTGGTCATGTGCTTGCCAATGCAAATATCTGAAGTGTGAACTCAGAGCCCAAGTCTGGAGTTTGGCTTAGTACATGGCTGGTAAGTGTGACCAGGGGAACCCATATGTAAAAAAAAAAATTATATTGTAGAATTGAATTTATGATGTCATGGCTAAAGAGCCATTTACTTCTGAACATAAAAACACAGCAAAGTACTTAGGACTGGGTGCTTATCTAAGATTTTTCTATCATGATGAAACTTATTGTTGACATTCCAAGGAGAGGGTATGTAAAGTGAATTTAAGGATCCTGTTTGATCATAAAGTGGACTTAAGTTCCTTATGCCCGAATTATCATCTCTCATCACTCACCACTTCTTTTTGATAATTGTTAAACAGAATGCAATAGAGTAGCAAACCATATTAACCACAGATGATTGTTATAGGTGCTAGAATCTTTGCTATTTTTTCTTTTAATTTGCGCAGGGATATTTGTTTCCCTTAAGCGATTCTTACCGATTTGTGTTTATGAGAAATGTCTGTGGAATGTGGCTTGTTGGTGATTCTGAGCAATAAAAATCACCTTGGCAAATGTTTTGTATATAATTGTGTGTGTGTGTGTGTGTGTGTGTGTGTGTGTGTGTGTGTGTGTGTGTGTGTTTGTGTGTAATTTTTTTTTTTTTTTTTTTTAGTTTTAGTCTGAGTAAGAAAAAAATCCACATTTTACCCAAAGCACACAGGATCTACTTCGGCATCAGCCAGATAATGAGACGGTAATTGGTGTGTGAGCCGTTCATTCTCCAAGTTTTCTCACGGGGCATAATTTGTCTCTTATTTGTCAAGGATGGGTTCTGCAAGACAACACTCCCATTCATGATGGGCAGAGCAAATGCACTAAAACATTATCATAGCTGGGATTAATGGTCCACTATGGATTTATGTCACGAATGTTAATGATTTGTTTATGAATAAGTGGGCCTGTCGCATGGTGAAACAGTAGCCTGCAGAATTGCTGAATGGACAATTTGCTAGCACAGGATTCTTGCAGGAAATAAATCCTCTTGCCAGGCCTTTTGCATCTCTTAAGTAGCTACTGTGAATTGACTCTGGGATTTGAAATGGTGGCATTTACCTCACAGAATCCTGGACTTGCTTTTGCTGATATTGTAACTCTGCATTTAGCTGATAAAGTATGGAGAAATGATTTTTTAAGAGTTGAAAATAATTTTTGATAACAAATTAGCAGAAAGTAACAGTTTAATTTTTCATTGAACGAAATCTCCCCCTTCACTTCTGCCCTACAGATAATATGGTTCATTCTATTCTTTTTCAAATGCATGTTAATTTGTGGAGGACATGAATTTCTAGTAGGTTTTAGTTGGTAGATAAAAATGAATTATTATATAGAAGAGTCCAGAACATGAATAATAAATCAAGATTATATAATGATCCATATCCATACACATAAGTGGACTGAAAACATATTTGTATGTGTAGTGTGTGTGTGTGTGTGTGTGTGTGTGTGTGTGTGAGAGAGAGAGAGAGAGAGAGAGAGAGAGAGAGGAGCCTCAGGTGTAAATTTCAGGATGCAATTTAATGATGTATATTCTAGTTACTCTTTTGCCATTTTTTAGAAGTGATGATACTGGCTTTCTCTTAAGATGAAATTTAAAGTTATATGTTATTCTATTTATATAAAACACTAATTATTTTGTTCATTTTGAAATAAAATTTGTAAATTAAAAAAAATTATCCAAAGGGTTTTAGCAAGTTAAACACCGAAGTATTTTGTGAAATATGGTAAGTTTAACAACACCTGTTTGGTCTTTAGGGAATAACATATAGTCATCATTTTATAATTAGAAAAATACATAATATTTGTTGAGTAAAAATAATGTTTACATCTAGCCAGAGGTCACTTAGAATGACACATATTCACATGTGTGAGTATATTATTTTTAAATTTCACTTATCTTGGCTTAGAATTTCCTTCTTCTATCCCCTCCATAGTTGTGACTTTAGTAAGAATGATTCTGCAAATAAGAGTGAGAAACTCATGTACACGTCACTTTCTATGTTAGGACTGAACCCTAACTAGGTTTCTACAAATCTCAAGGATCTGGGTGTTAATCTGGGTGTTAATTATGGCATTCATAAGACTCATGGTCGATTTTTGAAGGGTGATTGGATCATGCTGGAGCTGCATGTGTTATTAGGAGGTTTGGCTACTTAGCAAATGTGGAACACTGGGAAGGTGACTGAAAATGGTATCCTCTCTAGCTCCTCTATTCTCTCTCATTTCCGAGCCACCAAGCTGTGAACAGCTTTCTTCTTTTAGGCCCTTCCACAATGCTGTTTTATGCCTTGAAGCCAGCCAATCATGGACTGAATGCCCTGAGCCTGTGAGCCGAAGATAAGCCTCTCCTCCTTAAGTTGTGACTGTTAGGTATTTGGTCCTTGAAACAGGAAAGCTGGATAAAACAGACAACTGGTACTCCAAAACTGGTCATTGCTGTAACTGCATCTGACTGAGAGGTTTAAGGCCCTTGGAAATTTTTTGAGGGAGGAGTTCGGAAAAGCTTAGAGAAATGGGTTGGAGAAGACCTAGATCGCTAGAAGCATAGATTAATGGGAAATTCTGGTCAGAGATAGGAAGATTAGAATACTGATAGAAATGCAGACAGCACAATCCAGGCTCATGAAGTTTTAGAGGCAAAGGAGGAGTCTATTGTATAAAATTGAGCTCAAGAAAGTGTGCCCGTTAAAGAGATTAGCACCATTAAAAAGGAACCAAGTATTCTTTACAGGGACAGAAAGGAAGATGCCCTAGGCATCTCAGAAATCAACAGAATCCAACCTTGCAACAAGTAGGAATCACAAAATGTAAAAGGTATACGTCTTCAAATAATTAGAATATGTAAACCTTTTGCTTGAGAAGAGGGCCCCTCGGCCCCTGCTTGAGAAAGGTCTTCAGGGGAATTGGTTCCCAAGGATTCCTTCATTACAGAGAAAAGGCTACTGCAGTTATGGCCCAAGATGGGAGCTGGGGGGAGGGAACGACTACTTCCTACATTGGTGGAAGACCTGGCATCATCCAAAGGATGCTAGTTTTACTGGCTTGCAGAAGGCAAGAGTTGTGATATTATAGAGGCTTTCACTCAGATTTCAAAGGAAGGCCTGGGAGGCAAGGCCAGACATCTCTGAAAGGGCAGTGCATGAAGGTTAAAAAAAATGTAGCCATAGGTGCAGTGAAGTTGGAGGTCCCAGCAACAGCATTTCAGCTGAGGAAAGCTGCTGGCATTTAGTGTAGCCAGTGCAAGAGACCGTCCATGTGAGCTGTGAGTGGCAAGGGCACAGAGACAAGGCTGCCCAGGTTCTTCTGAGATAACATCTCTCCACAATCTGTCCTGCAGTCTGAACACAGATTTATAGGACTTGATGTTTATCCTGATGGTTTTCAGTCTTACTATTGTCTGACTTTTTTCTACCACACGATTGCTTTCTTTTGAAATGGAAATGCTTACACTGTGCCATTATATGCTGGACTCATTTAATTTTCTTTTTGTCTTTCCATGGGTTCATAGCCAAGAGTTTCAGAGCAGACTTTGGACTTTTCAGCAATACTTCAACTGTTAAGACTGGTGATTCTTGGAGTTGGGCAGGAGCCTTTTGGGGGCCAGAGGCAGAAAGTTATGGTATAGAAACAAAACATCTCCCAGATGGCTTATGTTCAGAGGTATAGGGCCTCTTTGATGCAGGTGTGGTACTGGGGGTGTGATGTGAAAGGTTGTATTCCTTTTCCCCTCATTTTATTGATATGTATAAGTGCAAAATTTAAGGTTTACATTGGAGTTGAGCATTTTGCGCACATATGTATCTTGTCAAGGTGACAAGGGCTTTCCCACTAGGTTGTATTCTTGTGCTGAGCTCCTCCCTGGTCCCTTGGCTTCCTGGCTTCCATGGGTTAACAGTGTCCTTTGCAGTGCCTTTGCTACAATGTTTCTGCTTGCAGCAGCCATGCAAAGGTTAAATCCTCTGAAAACCATGAGCCAAAATAAACTTCTCCTCCTTTAAGTTGTAGGTGTTGAGTATTTTGTCCTAGGGAACAGAAAGTGACTAATAAGCCAGGTGTGGTGCAATCTGTAGACACCTTAGGAATTATAGAGCAGTCTACTGGAAACTTTTTCAATTAGTCATCCCAGCCTAGTACTCCTGGAAGTTTCAAGCTCACACCAGACTCCTCGTCTGCCATTCATTTTCATAGGAATGGGATAATGAGAAGGCATTCATAACTTGGGGAAGTCACAGTGATGGCAAAGATAAAATAATCACATTATCACAGTAACTGACTTGAATTCCAAGCAAAATTCTTCTTTGAGGTTCAAAAAGAGAGTAAATAGAAAGCAAATTGATGCCTACCCTGGGTTCGAAGCATCTTTGGCTCTCTAAAATTTCTTGGTAATGAGAACTTTCAGTAGAGTAGTGGCAAAAACATATTTTTCAGATGTGTTTTTTTTTCTTTTTATATTGCCAGACAGTTATATGAGTAGGTATTTTTTCTCTAGGGATTAGGTGTGCTTTTCTCTTTCAGAAATGCTTGACAGTTGTTTCCTGCAATTGTGAGGCTTTTCTCTTCGAGCAAGGAAGCAAGTAATTTAAGTCCTAGTCTCTTTTCTATTTCTCTTTACATACTAGCAGATGGAAAGAAGAAAGCCCGGTCCTAAAAATGTGTGGGAGCTGTGGTGATGTGATTTAGGCTGGCTGAAACAAGAAAGGGTTTTTAGGGGCGGGAGGAATAGCTCAGTGCTAAAATGCTTTCCCTATCAAGCGCTAAGTACCAGAGTTTGATTTGCCAGCACCACATAAGCTGAGTGTGGTGGTACAGGCCTGTTATCCTAGCACTCAGGAGGCTGAGACAGGAGGATTGCCATGACTTTGAGGCCAGTCTGGGCTACACAGTGAGCTCCGAACCAGCCTGGGCTACAAAGTAAGACCCTGTCAAAAAAGAAAGGTTTTTTTATATTCACAATCAGAAAAAAAATGCCATGGAAGCAAAAGTGAATATTACATAATCATCAGGAAATCAAGACTACAGTGAGGCTCTCCTTCACACTGGTTAAGGTGGCTCCTATCAGAACATAGAAGGCGAGTGTTGGTGCGAACACGGTGAAGTGGAGACCATCGAATGACGTTGGTGGAGATGCCAGGTTGACAGCTGCCATGGGAAACAGTATGGCTGTTCTCAAAATATTACCAGTAGAAGTATTGGATGTTATAGCTATTCTCCTTCTGGGTATACATGAAAAGATTTGAAAGTCAAAAGAGTTATTTGTACACTCGTAGCGGGATTACTCACAATAGCTCAAACCTGGAAGCACCTCAGGTACTCATTAACGAAGGAGTGAAGAAGTAAAATATGGTATGTCCATACAATAGAATATTATTCAGCTTTAACTAGGAAGGGAATTCTGATTTGTGGTGCATCAGAGATTGAACTTGGGCGTGGTCATTATGTGAAGTGCAATAAGCCAGACACAAAAGAACAAATGCTGTGTACTTTTTGTGAAATCCTAGTCTCAGTCAAAGGCGCAGAAACAGATAGTTAAATGAGATTGTCCAAGGTTTGGGGAGGTAGAACTGGGGGGCTGTTGTTTAGGGGGTAGAGTTTCGGTTTGGGGAGATGCAGGCTCCTGGAGGTGAATGGTGGTAATAGCTACACAGCAATACGAATCTATTTAATTGATTAAGATATCAAGTTTCAAGGAGGATGGATTGAACAAGTGTGGAGGCAGCAGGCCAATGACCAGATTGTTGAACTACGTCCAGAAGAAAGATGATGGCTGGAGCAGGGGAGAGAGTGGCTGGATTTAGGGTAGATTTTGAGTATAGATACGACAGACATGAAATTGTCAAAAGAAAGAGTAAATATTCTCAGAGAAAAACATCACGTATCTCCTATGATTTTTAGTTGTGGCAAGTAGGTGAGTCATAAGTACTGTTCACTGAGATAAGAAGGATTCCAGAGGAAAGGATGGTGATGTTGCTTTTAGAAGAAATAATTGCATATTCTGTATTGGCCTTATTCATTTTGAGATCCTAATTCGGGAATCTAACTAAAAATATGAAGAAGGAAAGTGCATGTACAAATCTAGGTCACAGGGTTCATCCAGGCAAATGTGTTTGAGAGTAATTGGAAGACTCTGGGACTCGAAGTCTTGGGGCAGAATGAAATGATGCAGGGGAAAGTGTGGGCCGAAGGCAGTGTGAGAGTGACACTCATTTGCTGGCTGCTCCTGCTCTGGCTCGGCTGTGGTACTAAGTGCTGCTGAGGACAGATATTGACAACACATTATTGCCTTTCATTTTGCCAGTGTTTAAAATCTACTTAGTTTACATATATAAATTCCTACCAAACTGTGAAATCTTAGTGCTACTAGCTTTGTGTTGTTTTATTTTGTTTATTTGTAGTTCGATGAGAAAGATAATACATTTTGGAAAGATGCACTTATAGCTTCCAGAAAATATTTGTAAAGTAAGATTGTGTTCTTAACATGAATATACCAATATATTATCGTTTCCTCTTGTTTTCAATCCAAAAGCTATCAGTATTTTTGTTAGCAAATGGTTGAATTTGCGTCGAGCATGCAGAGAAAACTTGGGAATTTTCATTTCATTTGCTCATTGCTCCCACAATTTTGTAATGCTGGGGTTTAATGTTAAGTTGGTTGAGCTTTTGTGTGTCTTTATTTTTATTTTTCGTTAAATTAGATGAGCTGGATGTGGTGGCTCATGACTGAAATCCCTGTAGTCTGGCAGGTGGAGGCAGCCTCTCCTGAGGCAACTAAGTGAGTAAGCATGACCCTGTCTCAAAATAAACATTAAAAGAGGGTGAGGGATTGGCCCTAATCTGAAAGCCCTCGGTTCAATCCCTAGTACCATTTAAAAAGGAAGAAACGTGCAGTTCCAATAAATATCAAGCCTTCACCGTTTAAAGAATTTTAAAAAATGTACAATCTGAAAAAGACATTGTTGCTCTTGTCCACCCACACTGTGAATTTCAAAAACAGAAAGAAGATGAGTTTTACTTTAGTTGTCTTCCGTTAGGGTTTAGTAAGACACTCTCACCACACCAGGAAGCACTTGTTTACCACCCCGTGTGATGTACTTAGCACCAAACACACAGTGTTTCTACAATTTTGCTTCTGCTGCTCTTGAAATGTAAGACGGGAAATTCTCTTTTTCTCTACTTTGAAAAACAAAATATGTAACTTGAAGCCTACAATTACATAAGATTGGTGAAGAATAACACCAAACCTCTATTGTTAAGTGATGTTGCTACGTTCTTCTAATTGATATTTTCTTTTTGGCTCAGTTGAACTAGTGTGATATTAATACCTAATGATTTTTCACTTGATAGAGTGTGCTTTAAAATAAAAAAAGTGTCTAAAGAGTAATTTTCTTGATAGTTTTTGCTAAGATTCTGAGTGTTATTAAGGATTACCAAATTTAATTTCTGTCAAATAAATAGACATTTTCATTTATATAATTCAAATCTTTGTGCCTTTTTTCCTATTTCATTTCTCAACTTTCTGAAATCATTCGTTAGTGTCACCTAGTGTTATCATTTTTTCTTTGTATTCTAGTGTTATTTCTGTTGTATGCTTATTTTGGTCGTACATTATTGGTTACTGAAAGCTGAATTATTTTTACAGTTGAATTGAAAAATATGCTCCATTTCAATATTAAATGGAAAACAACTTTTGTCCTACAGTTGCTACAGATTGGCTTTTTATCCGTTTGCCTGGCCATTTATTTCTAATTCACATATATAGTAGTTTATTAATGATACTTGCTGGTTTTCATGCTCCGGTAGTAAACCTTCAATAATAGGGAGCCCTATGTCAACTCCAAGCAATGCATGTGTTTACATCTATTTATCCTTAAGAAAATATTGAAAGATAGAAATATAGGTATTCTTAGTTCCATTTTGTTGGGAAAAAAAATGAAACCCAAAGTGTAGACCTGACTTACTCCAGCTCAAACAACTCCGACCTCTGAGTTTTCTCTGCACTGTCTCTGGAGGTAGTTGTATAAGCTGTATGACGACAGTTACCCATAACTCAGACTGAGAAACTTTAACAAGGTAATTTGACTCATTTATATAAATTGTCATAACTCATGTACTTAAAACTATTTTGATCAAGGTATTTGGATTTTTATGGTTTTAGGTACCCTTCCACTGCATATTTTAATGAATTTTGTTTAATTTTCCACAATGATTTGGAGGGTATAGATGACTTTTCTGTGGATAATCACTGAAGAGGTTTTTGAGTAGCTTTGTCCATAGTTCTCTTGTCAAAATTCACAATGAAGCTCTACTATTCGCTCTAACTATCAAATGGAATTGAAGGAAGTTCTGTTTTCTTTCCCTGCCCAAATTCTCAGTCTTCTAAAACTATAGCCTATGGGCTTTGCAACCAGATTATTATTATCCAATTATTACTTTTGGGATTATGTATTTTCACTGTCAAGACATAGATTTTGACTGACTCTTTGGATTTACTTTGATGCTTTACTTTCTCTGCGGTCCATTGTCCCATGTCACAATTTCATAAACCAGAGACAGCTGGTTTTCATGCTTCTCTCAGGTTGTGTCTTTCAGTAGGCTAATAGAAAAAGACAGAAATGCGGGTGCTGCTTATTCAAAGCACTTACAATCTATAGAAATGATTAATATTTTTGTTGTTTTCACCAAAACTCTAAATCTCTGGCTGAAAATATAAAAAGACATAATTTTCACCCTATTCCTACGGCATCTTCTTAGCAAAAGCCTGAGAATATATGCTACATTATATCCTAGCTTACCTATGGAATGGTCATGCTCTGGGGATTAGGCCATTGTTTGAAAAAATAAGAATTATTTCTAGAACACATGAAGCTGAAAAAATGGGGGAGATTGGGTAAAATATTTTATTTTTTAAGAAGGGTTGACAAAATATGAAAAAGTGAAAAATATGACTATATGTATGTGTGTAAATACATGAAGAATAGTTTGCATTTATGTATTACATATGTACATGTAGTATACATACATATGTGAATATAAATATTTGCATTTGTGCATGTGTATGTATGTATATGTGTATGAGTGTGTGCGTGAATATACTACAGAACTTATTTTAGCGCAGTTAGAATGGAACAAAGAAGGGGCAGAATGGAAGAGTAGAGAGGACAGAGATTAAAAACTAGAGTTTTCTAAATACGAAAGAATTTTGTGGAGCCATGTCAATGTTTATATAATTACAGGTGAAATTGGAGCAAAATGTAATTTGCAAAAACTGAAAGAAAAATGTAGACAATGAAAGTAATTCTTCATTACAATAAGAGTTTAACCTCGTGAACAAGAATTATCTCAAATAACTATGAAACATTCACTGCTGATTATTAGTGAAATAGAACCTCAAAACAAAGGAATCTGCCAATTTTTCTTGACTCAAGTGATCACCCACTATTAATGATCTTTTTCTTATAAAGACATTGGTGGTATCATCCAGAACTATTTTTGTGTGTAATAAGTATATACACATATGCTTATATGAATATATTGTAATAGATTTGAGTACTCATTGCTTTATTCTAACGTACCTTACCATGTGTCATCCTATCTCTGTTACACATTTGCTTCATCCTGTGGATACACACTCTTACATATTTGAGCAAATAGATACATATTTAATTTTATTACATATACTGCATATGTATAATAAAATAAAAACAAATTAATGGTTATATTAATGTCATTAAGAAATCTAGACTTTAGTAAATTAAAAATACAGAAGAAAATGTAAAGCCTGTTACCCTAAATTTGAGTTGGAAATATCTGTGTGTAAGTGCAGTCTTAGCATCACCTCACATTCGCCTTAAATTTTACATTGTGCTTCTCAGAGGGGTTGTCATCATAGGTTCTATTGACCTTGCAAGATGATTTCTGAAAATTGTTCTCAGCTTCCTATAATAAACAGTATCTGAATGCTTGCCTGAATTTCATTTAAGTGCATAGGATGGACTCAAATTTTCCTGTTCTAGTGTTTTTTTTCAGTATTTCATGTTGACCTTTATTTCCTCTTTATTGAAACAAAATGTCTAAATTCCTAAGAATTGAGCAAGTCATAAGTTGTAAGTCCTCTGCTTCTTTAAAAAATTAAAGGTTTTTTTTTGTTGTTTTGTTTTGGTCAATGCCAGTTTTTTTTTTTCTTCTGACCTTGGGATTAACTAACCATCTTGAAATTATTTTTTAAGAAACTCAGAAAGTTCACCAAACTCTTGGCATAGCTCCGGGTCAGCTCCAAGCCTAGAACAACAAATTAAGTTTAATTCTCTCTTAGAATTTTCATTAGGCTTTTTGAACCATAGCTTGGTGGCTAGGGACTAGAGATTATTCTTGTTATACATGGAAGTAATAAGCCCTCTCTGACAATGTCTTTCCATTCTACAGCTTCAATACCCCTTAACAACATTTCTTGCCCTCATGGGAAGCCATTTTGAAAATAACATATGGCTTTCTTTTTATTTTATGAAAACTAGTGTTTAACTTGACTGACAGCAAATTTTACTTGACATCAATTTTACTTGTTTTTATTTCTGGAAAAACTACTCAGAAAGGTCATTTTCTTACAAGGTGATAATATGATTTAAATACACTTTATTATGTGTCATTAAGTTCACACACACACTGTGTCATACACACAATACAACAACAACAATCACAATAACAAACACAATCCTCTTCTGTAATACTTGACTCACAGAACAGTGACGCTATCGCTTTTGTTTACATATTTTTTTGTGGTAGAATAAACATGACTTACAATATGCTGCTTCTTCCCTTATTGGGAGGTGGAGTCTAGGTAGGGTCTAAATCTACGCCCCTTAAATCCAGATTAGCTCTATTGACTTGACCAACAGAACACAGCATAAATGGCTTTTGAGACTTTGTAGGCTGCGTGGGAGAAAGTCTTGCAGCAGCCTCTGCCTTTGTCGTGAGGAACATGCTCTTTGTGAGCTTTGTGCCATCCCAGCACTCTGAGACCCTGGAGAAGCCCAGGGCAAGGGCTCCGATCAATATTCTCACTTGAGCGAGTCTTCCAACTACATTCAAGCTTAAATTTTTAAGTATTTTAAATTTAAACTTTTTAATTGATTTGATTATCTAAGGTTACATGGCTAGTAAGACATGGAACTGAATTTGGAGTCTATGTTCTCACTCTGCTTTTGATACTCGATGAGTCTCAGTCTCCCTAACTCTCATAAACCTACTCTTTAGTCGATGAGATTTATTTGACTTAAATTTGATTTACTAATTCTTTAAAAAAAATCTTAATCCAGTTGAAGAGTGGTGACTCACATACTGCACAGTATTCCCTGGTGCTTTGAACCTATAAAATTTGGTTGAAGTATTAGGAGTGTCTAAATTGTAAGCTCATGAATGAACTTACTGAAGAAATTGAAAAATAGCTCTAAGACTTTCAGGCTTTAGTTGCAGGGTGTGCATTAGCTGTTGAACTCTAATTTATTCACGGTGAAGACCTCTTCGAGGCACTGATAGATGCGTTATTTCAAGTTATTTCTTGGGAACTGTTTTGTATGTGGACCTTGGCTCTGTGTCATGTCAGAAGAGCCTTGAGAGCAGAACCTAATTATGTAATAATTCCATTCTACTTTCTTGAAAGAGGATGTTTACATCTTTAGAAGCACTGGGCCGTGGGACTGAGTTGCTGGCTGCTCTCCTTTGACACCCATGAAAGGTTTCCTGTAGCCCAGTTGTGTTCACTGGAGGTGGTCTGCCCTACTCCCAGGAGCTGGTTGACAATGTCTGCAGACAATTGGAAAATTCAAGTGTCTTCTCATGGGTAAAGGATCAGGGAAATTGCTTCATATCAGTAGTGCTGAGAAACTCAATTCTGACTTCTTACCTAGCATTTTTCATTATTAAGAAGGTTTCTTAGGGTCTTTCAGATATGTTTTCCCCAGCAATACCCTCTCCATTTACATTTTTATGTATAAAGGGTATAATGGTTTAGGTATTATATTTACACTAGAACTTTACAAGCATATAAGAGTAAAATATTTTTTTTTCAGCTAGCAGGAATGATGTTTTGTTTTGGAGAAATGATGTGGTCCCCATCGAGGGCTTATGCACCTATAGATCAACTTGTGAAGTGAGATGCTTGTAAATAACCCATTCTGCAACCAATCATCAAATGAAACAGAGAAACAACACCAACAGCAACAGAGTAAGAAGAGATATGTCTGAGATTAAAAGGGGTGCTTACGAGCAACCTATCTGCCCAGGTACAGTAAAATCTGTCAGCTAGGACTTGTAGACAGCCAGATAAACAGATTCTCCATGAGAAAGTTCACTTCCCCTTGAATTTTCTTTGCACAGAAGCAATCTATAGAGAGGAGCTTGGTGGTCGTCTCTCCCCTCCGGGTGCCCATTGCTGCTACAATGACTGCTCATCTCTGTAAGGCAATGGCATACATATTTCCTTTTTAATAAATGTACTGAATAAAGTACTGAATAAATGTGCTGAATAAAGAGTGAAGATTTAAGAACTAGAGAAAGTAAGTAGTATGGCTACATAAAAATAGTGCAGGTAGGATACAGTGTCAAAATGCTTACCTCTGTGCCCCTTCTCACCTGGCCACTCTGTGTATAAGCAGCACCATCAGAACTTGAGTCACTCAGAGTTTCGCATTTTGCTTTGTGTTCCCATAGCCAAGCCCATGCCTGACGCGGGCCACCTGCACGGCTGAACGACAATGCGTCCTCATTAGCTGTGTGTGGCCCGGGGTGGTGTGCAGTCACGTTTGTGTGCATTAAGCCCGGATGCGGCCCTGGAACTTCTCCCTTGTTTAGCAGAGCTTTGGGCTTAGCCTGTGCTTGCCCTTGGCTGTGGAACGCTTTTGTGTAAGCACAACTTACCTCACTACCTGCTGCTCTCCGTAGTGGCGAGTGGAGTTGGCATTAATGGGTAAGGAGGGGATGTTTGCAGATTCTGCTCCTAATTCAGGAGCAATCTGAGAAGCTCCGTGTGTTTCGGGTTTTCCTTAACTGCTGTCTTTTTGTTCCGGGGAGCACTTAAGGAACAGTTACCAGTAAGTGTCATCGAGAGAAATTTAATGCAGACGAAAAATAGACTTCACATAAATATTTAAAAGCATGCTTTCTAAAGACCAAGAAGATTTAAGGAGCAATTATTTCATATAATCATCTTGTGCTGAAGAATAAGGATGTAAAAATCAACATTTCTTTAAGAGAACTGTGCCCCAGTGGTGCCTGCCTGCTTTCCTTTCCTCCCCGCCCCCATCCTTCTGCTTATCCTCAACAGCTCTTCCCTCTTCTCACTTATTTTCCTTTTCCTTCCCTCCACTCCCCCTTTTTTCTCCTCCCCTCCCTGCCCCTCCCATCCCCTCCTTTCTCTTTTTTTCTTCTCTCCCTTTTATTCAGAAAAGAAACAAATGCATCTCATAGTCTCCAATGTGCACGTTGGTCTCTGGGTCCTGGCGGACCATAGTTGACTACAACGGAGTGGTTGGAAGTCAAAGCCAAAGTGAGAAGGTGCCTCGGTCAACGCTTTTGCTATCTCTGTTTTGAAAATGAAGAGAAAGGATAACTTATACCTCAGTCATATTACTTTTTTGTATGAATGTGAGGTATGAAGTTGGTGTCCTATAAAAATTGATCATACAACTATGGATTCAAAAGCTATTAGACATAAATAGGAGTAAGGATGTGAAGGGTAAACTGTTTCCAGCTTTGGAATTGTATCTGCATCTCATTCAGATGATACTTTTTTGCCACTTCTGTGGAGTGATGGAACAAAAGCCTGCGTATGGTGGATTTAAGAGAAAGAGAGAGAGAGAGAGATGTGAAGAGACCTGGAGAAAAGTATGAAGAAAATTTAGCAACTTTAGTTTTGATGTAGAGAGAATGAGATAAATGGGAACATAGCTGTTGTTGTGGAAAAGAAAACAGCTGTTGTGGAGAGAATATTTTGAGAGATGGGTTCAAGAGCTTTATTCCCTTCTTTACAGGGGAAATTATACCATGATCTCTGCTTAGAGAAGTGAGCCTGCAGAACACAAACAAATAATAGAGATTAGGAGGCTCTGCTAAAGCTTCTGGGTAGACAGGAACGGGTGGGGTCAGGGTGCAAGTGGACTGATTGGATGTTCTGGGACTACATTGGGTAGCTAGAGGCATTCAAAGTGAGCAAAGCTAGTCTGAGTCTTAGACACCCTCACAATACCCACAGAGACACCCTCAAAAATACCCTCATAAACACACCTAGAGTACTTATGGCAAGAAGCTTTAAAAAAAACCTGAAGTTTATTTGTTCTTTTATAGTTATACAGGCTAGAAGAGCAAAATTCAGGTGTCAGAGTTGGTTCCTTCTGAAATAGGATCTGTTTGGCAGTTGTCCACCAGCTTCGGATGTTTGCCAACATTCTTTGCCTTAATAATGACATATTTCTCTTTCCTGCTTCCATGTACACGTGGTGTACTTTCCTGTGTGTTCAAGTTTGTCTCTTCTTTTAAGGTCACAAGTAATTGGATTTAGGTCTACTCTAATGCAGTATAACCTTGCCTCCAACTGGTTACATCTGTGACAACTCCATTTCCAAATAATGTCACATCCAGTTTCTAAAAATCAGAGTTCCTTGGTCCAGTTCCCATTGATTAGATCAGGTACCGAATACAAGTTAGAACAGGAGAGGTTTATTTGGGTCGCAGTTTCAGACCTGCTGGTTACAAGTCATGAACCGTCATGACAGAAGGGTATGGTAGGCAAAGCTGCTGGCTTCACAGTGACTAGGAGGCAGATCAGGGAAACAGTTCCCGAAAGGAAGGGGACCAGGACTAGGTAATGCTACTCAAGGTCACTCCTGCATGATTCAATCACCTCCATGGGAGTCTATTCATACAGTTAAATTAATAATTCTGATTAACTGGCACTCAGGCCTTCAAACATTCAGGGACAGAATTCAATCCACAACAGGAGGCAAAATCCTCAGCTGAGAAAGACAATAAAGAAGAAAGAGAAAAGAAGGTAGAAAATGGCTGTTTGAGAGAACAGAAGACCAGCTGATGACGGAAGTACACTGAGACCACTGAGCAGCCTGCTCTGATTGTGCAGGGGTTGTAGTCCCGAGTGGCACATGGGAGCACTCGGTTTGATTGTGTGGATTTTTCCAGTCATGTGCAGCTGCGGGCACTCACCCATGACATGGACAGAAAGCTGGTTTTACCGGGGTTAGTTTTCCAATGAGTTGGATGTGATAGTCCTTAAGCACCTAGACAAGGGAGTCGTTATGAGGGTTGACCTTGGAAAGCAAGGTGGCTCAGTCAGGCCAAGAGGACGTGGGGGTGGAGTCACTGAAGACAGATGGGTTGAGGCCCCTGCATGGGTAAAAATGGTGGGAGGCCATGGTGTTCATGAGAGTCGGCTGGAAAAACAGAAGAGGGTAGGCTGAGTTGGATACTTAAAAATGGATCTGTGGCTTATAAATATTGAATATTTAAATATCTTTCCTAAAATCAGTCTGCTTTTGTTCTAGGGAACATCCATTGTAACTTTCATCATTTACTGTAATTTTTAGAGCAGTTACGGTTCACAGCAAACTTGAGCAGAAGGTACAGAAAATTTCCAATATATGTCAGCCATCCGATATGCAGAGCTTCCCTCTTACTAACATCTGCAGCCAGAGTGGTGTGTTTGCTGCAATTGCGAGTCCGCATTGGTAGCTCTGGGTCACCGGAGGCTGTAGCTTGCACTAGGATTCACTCCTGTGCACCTGTGAGTTTGAACACATTTCTCATGACATCCATCCATCGTTGTAGCATCCTATCAACTAGTTTCCTTCCTTTAACAGTCCCTGGTGCTCCACTTGTTTGTTTCTCTCTCTCTCTCTCTTCTAATTCTGGAAACCAATGAATTTTTTTCTTGATTATCTCTATAATTTTCAGTGTCCTAGAATGTCACATAATTGGAATCATACAATACATAACCTTCTCAGGTCGGCTTTCTCCACCTTAGTAATATGCATTGAAGTTTCTCTTTATTGTTGTTTTGCTATACTATTCAATCTTCTTTTATAAGCAAATACAGAGGGTTATGATTTTTCATTATAAGAGATGATCTGTGCATACTGATGAAGCTGGCTATTTTTCTTAATTCTTTATCACTTAGATAAGAGACCTCTTTGGTAATGTCGAAGCTGGCTATTTTTCTTAATTCTTTATCACTTAGATAAGGTCCTTGTGGCCGAGGAGAATCTAGTCTCCTTTGTCGCTTTGTGCTGTTCAGTTCAGGGCTAAATCCAGGACAAACAAATGACCTCCATGCAGCTGCTTCTGCTTAAATCAGCTCAGCAGACTGTGTTCTCATACTACCAGATAAAATCTGGCATTTACTTTGCATCTAGTGACCTTTGCTTGGAGGAGAGTTTTTTAAAAAGAGCTTGGAATCTTGCATGATTTAGTTTTATTATAAGGTTGCATTAGAGGGAAAGAATAATTTCTAATAGGTTAGTAATGTGAATGGATCAATTTTTTTAAGTGGATGCTATCTTCTCTTTATAAGTGGTATAAAAAATTCAAGGGTACTTAAAAGTTCTTTTTGAGCAGCCTCCCACCCTAAGCTTCGTTCTTTCCTTTTGATATTTTCTACTCTTCATTCCGTTTTAAAAGTTTGGCTCTTTAAGTTTGGACATGAAAGATTTTCCTAATGAGGGGTAAGATCAGCGGCCTTGGGAGCCCAGACACCTGCTAATGTCTTAGCAGGAACGGAAGTAAATGGGCTCCGTTTCCTGAAGGCTTAGAGGGCTCATAGGGACCACCGGGATCTACAGCCTCTGTCAGGAAGGACAAGACAGCTTTGGCTGCTTCTGCCTTCTTTCCTACTGTGCTTATGGGAATCCCAGGATTTGCAAATCTTTGCCGAGGGCATCAGACGGAGGACAGGAAAAGCTCAGCTTGTGAGTAGCAAGATTTGCCGATGGTTGGGACCAAGAAAGGAGTGAAATTTTTACTCTCTCTTTTAAGACACATGCACACCAGAGGGGTGAGTAGTGAATGAGCTAGAGTTAAAGGAATCACATGCAATTTCTTTGGATGAATTTTTGTCTGACCTTTTCAGAGACTGTGCAGCTTTGGGTTGGGACCATGTTCCCCATGGACTCAGAAGAAGATTCATCCTGAGGCTGGCTGGGCTCTTTGCGAGGTTAGCACATGAGTACATCCTCCATCTCCCGACTTGTGTCCATGGCACACGGATGGCTCTTTTTCCTCTTTCATGTCTTTTCTTTCTGGCTGCTCCTGACTGCAAAAAATGCTTCCCTCCTCTGGATTCCTCTAGCACACGTAGTCTCAACTAGAGTTTTTCTGGTTCTGTATGTTACTGCTTGACACCAAATTTAAAAGTGTCTCCATAAATAGTAAAATTCATTTAGTTGATGGAAATTTATAAACATACATTGACATTAATGGATTGTTTCATAGTGACCATTTTATTGTAAATGAACCTTAGAATTTTGGACACAGTTTCAAAGAGGACTAGAATGACCAAAAAGCACAGGTCTTCAAACAGAGATTTATGTTGGAGAAATAAGAATGATTGCCTATATATTTTTTCTTAAAGGAAGGAATTGAAAAATCAAGCTGACCATTCATATGCACATATTTAATTAATTACAATGCCTTTTGAGGTCACCTGCTTGCTGGCTTGTTCTAGACAGTGGCTAATGGCTACCAGGAAAGGCACCGCATGGGAAATGGCCTGTGGTGAGATGTTCTGTTCTTAGGACTGTCCTTCCCACTGTGATGTGGCTCTGCTATGGTCCCTCTCCTAAGGATAATCAGCATGGAACAAGCTTCTACTTTTTCTTTTAGCTTCTGGTAAAGTCAAAACATAATGTTGGAGGGATTTGATAAGAATCATTTGTTGAATATTTGGACTAAATTGATGTGCAGCTTAAGAAAGAGAGGAAAAAACATGGTCTCAATCACTGACATGAGCTTCTATGTGGAAGCTGCGGCTGTCAGGCACCTTGGAAAAAGAGGAGGTGTGTAAAGAGTGGCTTTGGAGAAGACCCATCACGCAGGGCATTGTGACTTTGTGTTCATGTATATGGTTAAGCTTTTTAATATATATTCCCTGGTTTTGACCTCTGCAAAGTAGGTTTCCTTGCAGATTCCACTTTAGAGGTTGCGGTGAACGTTTCCTAAGTCGTTACCCCTACAATAACTTTGGAGAAACAACTTTGGAGAACGGCTACCCAAGATTACGTCAGTGATGATGGTGAAAGCTATTCATGGTTTCACTATCATGTTACCTGTTGCCTCCTGTATCAACATCTCTTCCTGTTTGTCTTCCCCTTATCCAAAGTTGATTACAACAATCCAAAGAACTTATCAACTAAGAAATGACTCACCAGTGAAGTAAGCCACTTTGTGACACGAGAGAGATGAAAATCAGTGCAGTAAGGAAAGAAAAAGGCCTCTTGAAGAATGGAGAGAATGAGAAAAACAAACAAATGAAAAAGACAAAAACAAAACAAACCAGTAGAAGAAAAAAGAACCCAACAAGCCTAGTGATGAGGATTAGGATTACATAGTAAGGATTCACATCACAGTTGTGGCTATCTTTACCCTCTTGCCTGCTATCAAAATCTACTCTACTGGTCTACTTATTTCAGTCACTACTAAGACGAGAAATCAGAATTTAAATTTACGCAACCACTGGGTGTGGTGGTACGTACCTGTATTCCTAGCACTAGGGAGGCGGAGGCAGGAGGATTGCTGTGAGCCCAAGGCCAGCCTGAGCTACAGAGTAATACCCTGACTCAATAAATAAATAAATAAATAAATAAAATTCAGACAACCTGGTGGGAGCTTCCTGTACTCATTCTTAATCTGCTAGTGGGTTCTTTCTGGCTCCTAACAGATACCTTTGTATTCTTTTGTTAATTGCATGATTAAGGAGAAAGCACATGAAAATTTCTGCCTCATAAATAAAATATTTGGGTGCTTCAGGCTTATACAATGCCCTTTTCTCCTTCAAATTAGTTTTGAATAAAATACTGACAGGAACAGTTGACATAGTTGTAAACATCCACCAAGCATTGTTGAAATGAAGCATGCCTAATATGCAGAGTATATGTTATAAGAAATGATCTTGTATAGTTATGTGTCATCAGCATTGTGAGAGTCAACTGGAGTTGAGACTGGCCCAAAATTGAATTTGGGGACCTGGTTAGTTAATAGAAACAGCTTATAGTACGAGCTGTATTGGAGATGCTTGGCTGAATCCAGGAACTGTAAATCATATGCCCCCAGGGCAAAGTCAGCTGGGCGTGTGACTGTGAGCTCAGGCAAGGCAGGGGAGCTCCAGCCAAATGGAACCAATTAATGTAAGCCTGGATGTGGACTTGAGCTTTGTTTACCATGTTCATTCACGGATGGGGAGTCAAGTTTCTTTATCTTTCTTGTTTCTAATTTAATTTGCTAATTGCTTTTTTTTCAGATGTAGGAACTTTGCTCCAAAACTGCACAAATCCAAATTTTATGAGCATGTTGAATGCAACTAAGGAAATATAAAGTCGTTCTAAACTTCCATGCTAACCATGCACCCGTTTTGAATTTGTTGCTTTGATAGATGTTACTTTATGGAATAAGGGCAGGGAGCCTGGGCTGCCCTTGAAGCAGGGGCTGGAAAGCAGCAGGCATCAAGATGGTGACATCCATGCTGACTTGTCACAAAATGTCCCTCTCTCTGAAAGTCCTGTTGGAGTTGGGAGGGGATTTTATGGAAGAGATTTCATGCAACTTTCTCACATGTATCTTTGTGCCTACAAATATAGAGAAGTTCATTTGTGTTGTCGAAATTTTTTTTTTCTAATCTGAATCATGTGTTGTGGAACCCATGTTTTACGTCAGTGTTTGATTTGATGTGGAGAATGGAAGCAACAATAGCAGGAGTCTGAAATATTTTAGAGAAAAAAAAAACAGCTTAAAACCAGTGGTTGTTGGGGGCTGGTGTGTAGTTCAGTGGTTAAAGTGCTTGCCTGGTAAGCACAAGGCTCTGAGTTTAATTCCCCAGCACTATCTGAGCATATAAGCTGGGCATGGTGGTACGCACCTGTCATCCCAGCACTCAGGAGGTTGAGGCAGGAGGATTGCCATGAGTTCAAGGCCAGCCTTGGCTACATAATGAGTTTAGGACCAGCCTGGATTATGGAGTGAGACCCTGCCAACAAAAAAACAAACCAAAACAGTCGTTCTCAATAAGTGTGGCTCAAGGTGGCTGTGTCTGAGAATCACTTAGACATTCCATTCCTTTTCATGTGCTTTTGGACAGGGTGGGAAAGTTTGGCCACTGCATGTGGTTAAAAATAATTTCACTTGATTGATTCAGTTGTGTTCTGAACTAGTGTTTTAGGATTGGTTGTTTATTATTTAAGCAAATTTATGTAGTGTTTTCCAGCTTCTTGGAAATACAATAATGTTTATTGCAGACTCTTGGTAGGTTTTATTTACAGGCTAATTAGCGCATTAACAGTAACAGCTTTGCTTAATGACAATTATATTTGACAAGGAAATAGGACCTTGTGACCCTAATCAATGACTCAGCCACTGAAGAGCTCCATATTTACCCAATGTCTGCTTAAGTTGCTTGCTATGAAACACAGTGAAAAGTGAGGTATAAAGCTTTACTTGGACTGGGGCGCGTGCGTTTCTTATGGGCCTACCGTGTGATTTGGAAGCTCTGAGTGCATCTGTAAGTAGTACACTCTGGTTATGTATTGTATTACAAATCACCTGCAGAATTGGTTGCCGAAAATAGTGATTATTTCTTCTATTCATCTATTCTATTCTATTTGAGCTGGAATCTGTGGGGCACAACACAGTCCGTTTTAAATGGTGGATTCCCCTGGCTGTCGAATTCTGTTGCTGGTTTTCAGTGAGGAGCTGTCCTTTTCTTTCTCTATGCCTCTCCTTGGGGCTGTTTGAGCTTCCTCAAGGCTTGATGGCTGTGTTCCAAGACGCGGCGCTCCTGGAGACAACAAGCGAAAACTGGAAGGGACATAAACACCTGCGCTCGAGGTAGAAACATCAAATAGGTTGCAGCCATTTTTAATCTACCACAGACCAAGCTGGCTCTTTTTGTTGTTGTTGTTGCTTTTGCCTTTAAGAGCTGATCACTTCCATATACTTTGGCATTCTTCATATTTTTTTTCTTTACTTGTGTTGTTCTCCACTCCCCTCCTCCTTATTTTTACTTCATGCATTTTTAATAGGAACCAAAACTGGCTCTTAAACAAAGGTGAGGAGGGAAAAAAACTCTGAGAATATGTGTACTATAGTAGTGCATCTATGGAATTAAAATTTCAAGGGTAGAAGGAAGCATTTAGGGGAAGCACATCAAGAAGGCCCTGTACAGGGTTGAAAAGGGGAGTAACGTAAGAAAGCTTGAGAAACACTGCCTAACTCCCAGGCTTAAATGTTCTTCTCTTCCACAAAGCCCATTCCAACCCAATATCAGCAGTCAGGCTTCGGCCCCCCACCCACCCATATGCCTGCAGCCATTACATTTGTCTGTCTGAGCCTTTCTCTCTTCCTACTTTACTTGATCTTGAGCCAGTGGGTCCATATGTCATATATCTGTGGATTGCCTGTGACTAGCATTTAGTGGGTAGAATTAAAATGAGCTAAGGGATAGTTAGATACTGTTTTCATTTGGGTTCTTCATTTGGGAGTTCTTCTGAGATAAGGAATAAAGTGCAAGTAGCTGCTGTCTGTGCAATGCAGGAAACACGGCAGAGATCAGGGACGTGGGGCATGGAGGGGAGGAAGACAAGGAAGGGGTACTGTCAAACCAGCTGCCACAGGGAAGTGAGTGGAACTTAATCCTGCAGAGAGATTCTCACAAATGTGAACATAACAAACTTCTTCAACTCAGAGTCCAGATCACTTGCGGACCAGGGGTGGCAGTGTTT
Organism: Ctenodactylus gundi; assembly: GCA_004027205.1. Lineage (NCBI taxonomy): Eukaryota > Metazoa > Chordata > Mammalia > Rodentia > Ctenodactylidae > Ctenodactylus > Ctenodactylus gundi. Next base: position 246,203 of record PVKB01001878.1, on the reverse strand, counting down.
ATGCTGTAACTCTGTTGCTCCTTGATTGAGGACTGGGGGAGGAGGGGTGGTATTGGAGGCGGGGTAGATTCATGTCCCTGCACCTTCCTTCTGTGGCTTTGATGGGAGTCTCAGAGCACACGGGAGTCTGGGGGTCCAGGGGCCAAAGGCAGGAATCCATAGACAGTGTAGACTATGGGCTTCCTGGGTACTTTAGGATCAAAACAGCCTGAAGAAAAGTAGTGAATGGTCTTTGTTTTGAACTAGGGAACTCCTGTTTTCTCAGTGTCAGTATCCCTGGATGAAATTCAGCTCTCTGAAAACAGGAAACATGCTTGCTTTTCAACTCAGCAGACCCAGCAGAGTGCTGTCTTGGTAAATAAGAGGACTCATGAAGAAATGTTTGAAAAACCATTTAAGGATTTAAAGAATGTGTACTGTATTGTATCTACTCAAGGGACATCAGAACAAGGAAGACATAAGCTGATACGAAGATCTGGAAAATGTCACGTGCTCCTTTCCTTTGCCAGCTCTTAGAAAACTCTCGAAGATTGAAGCAGGAGATTCTCAAGATCAAGCCAAGCCTGGGAAACTTAGAGACCTAGTTAAATGCTGTCTTAAAATCTAAAATAAAAATGGGCTGGGGCTGTAGCTCAGTGTGAAGGCCCTGGACTTGATCCCCAGTTCCATGAACAAGCCAACAAGCAAGCAAGCAAACAGACACACATTAACTTGCAGGTGGAGTTGGTAGCTAGGTGGGCAGGGAGGCTTATTGAACCACTGGCACTTTTTTTTTTGTCACTGAGCAGCCCAGCGTCAAATTCAAGTCCACTGAGTTCCAACAGCTCAAGTTAGCTTCTGCCTACTTCCTTTGGCATATAGTCTTGGCACATTTAAACTTAAGCTGTAATAATGCAACTATAAGCCAGGAACCCATGTTCATAGCAGCACAACTAACAATAACTAGAATATGGAAGTCACCAAAATACCTATCAACAGACCAGTGGATGCACAAACTGTGGTACTTATACACAATGGAATACTACACATCTGTAAGGTCCAACAGTGTGGAGGTTATCACAGGCAAATGGAAGACACTTGAGAATATCATGCTTAGTGAAGTGAGTCAGAAGCAGAAGGTGAAACATCGGATGGTCTCTCTGATATGACAGACCCAGACCACAACTAACTCATGGAACTTTAGAAGAAAGACAGAGCAAAAGAGGGGTGGGGGTGGAGGGAGGGAAGGAAGGGTAGGGGGAGGGACAAAAGGAAAGCGGGAAAGCCCTTGTCACCTTGACAAGATATGTATGTACACAAAATGCTCAACTCCATTGTAAACCTTAAATTCTGCACTTGTACTTATCAATAAAATGGGAAAAAAAAACCTATCAGGCAGTAAATCTGTTCTTTCTAACCACCTAGTTTTTGGTGCCCAGTTGCACCAGGTCTAAGAAAGTGGTCTGTTTCCTCCTTCCATCCTTGTAGAGAGCCGCGGTGAGCAGTGACAGCGTTCGCCATTACAAGATGGCGCTGGCATCCGGTGCTCCCGCAAGTAATAAGTGGACTGCACAGGTGTAAGTGGTGAAAGCGCGCCAAGTCACTGCCCAACTCGGGGCGTAATACGAGGCAATGAGCAAGCAGCCAATTAGAAGTGAGCACGCCGCTGTAGGGTATATATAAGCAGCGCCTTTTCAGGGCGCGGCGTCTTCCTCTTTCCATCGCAATAAACGCTTGCTGCAGAAGGATCCTGGTGCCCGCGTGTGTTCTTGCTGGCGAGACGATTGCGCGGGTCACACATCCCTCTCTCCTTCCCTTTCTTTTTGCCAAAAACTTTTTAAAAGCATTGTCCCCTGCCCTTCTTCCAACTTTTTTCTCCCTCGTTTATGTTGCATTTATTAATGTTTTATCTTGCCTATGGGCTTTCTCTGCACACGCGTTGTTAGGCCACCGGGTGGAGGGTAGAGCAGATTCTTCAGATGTTGGAGACTTCTGACTGATACTCAGAAGTGAGTCATTTCTCGTATTGAGGTGGTTTGATCTCTGTGACTGTGTCAGTGGGGATGAGCTCTGCCTGCCATTGAGGTTTGGTGACATGGCCTCGAAGGTGGTCTGAGTTCCCAGTGGGCTGCTTCCTGTGGTTCTGTAGATGCCCAACTTTCATGTCCAAGGAAATCTGAGATGTCAGTGCACCTGAGTGTGGCCATTAGCCGTCGTTCTCACTGCAGGGAGTCATCAGCATTGTGCTGATAGGTTTGTATAGTTACCTGTGAACGTGAATTAGACCAGGATGGTCTCTGGAATAAAGTGGCCAACTCAGGAGTGGAAGGGAAAAAGATGAGACTAGTGTGACTTTCGCATGTGTTTGGTTTAAAGTATGTGTTAAAACTCCAATAATGCTGTTTTTCCTCATTCATATGTTCATTCATCTACTTATTAAACATTCCTTTGGGGAGTATGGTGTGCCAGACTTCCTGTTAGGAACTAGGGCTAGGATAAAGAGACCATATTTAAACAGTGCAGTTGTTCTGCTGCTTTGAAAATACTAATTTTTGTAAAAGGTACAACTCGGCCATGAGTCAGGGAGACAGGTTAGCTCTGCTTGGGACAGAGGTGAGTGGTTCAGAAGTGTCAGGGTTATGATCATTGAGAAGATTGCCAAGAAAATAATAACATCGTTATCTTCCTAAGATATGAGCAACTCTAACCTTTATGTTTTTTTAATTCTCCTAAGATATCCATAGAAAATAAATTCCCTGTCCTCGGTAGGTGACTTTCCAGCACAGTCCTCTCTGCTGAGCTTTTATCAAAGTGAACTCTGACTTGTCACCTTCCTGACCGCTGGAAGCCTGAGGACAAAATTATCATTAGTTTCCTTGCAATCTGCCAGATTGACGTTCATTCTTTCATTAAGCCAAACATAGCCTGTAGTAAGGAATTTTGTCAATCAAAAATAAAATGAGAGAAATAAAACCAAATGTGCATGGATATAAATATATATGTGTTTATAACATACATGTGCCAGTGTATTGGGTTCTGACGAGCATAGTGCTCATGGAGATAGTAAAGTCAAACGTTTCAAATCAGATGGTGAAGACTCTCTTGGGACTATCCGTGGCACAGAAGTGAAGTCCTTTGAGGAGAAAGAGTCCTTGGAACCTCCACCTCAGTATTTGGTCTGGATTCCAAATTTTACACTGTTTTGTCTTTTCCCATTTGCTGGGACGTATTTATTGTTGTTGTTTTTCCTTGCCTTGTGCCCTTGCTTCTTCCCTTGGAGGAAGGTGCGTGCGGGTGCCTGCTTCGCTTGGGGGTCGCAGCTGCCTTGTGTTTCACGGTGTACTCATATATCCAAGAAAGGCACGGGCCTCTTCTATGGCTCGGTCGCTATTGAGTTGCAAATCACTTACATTGTACTTTGCGTATAATCCTTTTCAATGGTAGAAAAAACAAATTTGCAAAAAGAAAGGAAGCGAAGAAACAATCCTATGCAACTCAACAGAGTGAATAGCTACTGTGAACCCCCTTTCGCATCTCTTATGCTTCCCGGTATTTTAAAGTGGTTGTGTGGATTTACATGGTGGAAAGAAGGGAGGGAAAAATTAAGGTGTGTGTGTATGTGTACGCATGCCAGCATTCTAGGTATCTCTTGTGTATGATGCAGGGAAAGGTTTCAAGATGCGAGAAAAATCTGGGCTCAGACATCAGAATGCCTGAGAATGAATCTACGCTGCTTTCTTCCGAGTATTATTGGAAATGCTCATGAGGTAATCTTTGCAAGTGCCTGGAACTTGATAAAAAGTGTGCATTTTACACATACTTACATGCACACATATGTGCATGTGTTTATATCAGTTTTCCAGAAAAAAAAGTATTGTTGGCCCTGTTTTATGATGAGGCGGATGAGGCTCAGAGAGTGGGAAACTTTATCAAAGTCAAATATTTTGATGTGTCAGTGAACTCAGTTTTCTCAAGTTATAAAGCCTTCCATTCTATTGTGTGATCATATTTTTTGTTGTAAAAATCAGGTTCATTCTAGCTCTAAAGATGATGTAGCAGCTACCTTGTCTGCTCTAGATAAAGGTGGCAGATGTGACCCTGAAAGGCACATTGGCTCAAGGACGGAGACAGTCATCAGAAGTCTGGGGTTTAGACCTGGCTGTGTCAGAAGCTCTTCTCCCTGAATGACCTTCGATGGGTTGCCTCCCTTCTCCGGACTTTTGTTTCCCTCTATGGTGCAAGTCACATGGAAGATTGCTTCTGTTCTTAACATTCTGAAACTCTGGGATCTTCCTATAGAAAGCTACCAGCTTTATGCTTCCACATTTACTTGTGAGGGAGGACAGGACCAGTGAGTCTGTAAGACACCGTGTCTGAGAAGAGAAATGGGAAGCTGACGGCACCAGAATAGTAGTCAGTACCTGTGAGGTGTTATGTCTGGAACAGCCTGTGTATTGATGCAAACTCTCTTTGGAGATCCAGTTACCAGCTGATTGAAAGAGCAAGGAAGAGCAGCCCTTGCCCCAAGGCAGAGGATCTCTCTCTGTCTCTGTCTCTGCCTATCCCCCCCCCCCCAACCCCATCGTACCTCTCTCTGATTTTGAAGACTGAACATAGGGCCTTTACGTTGAGAAGCATCCCCAGCCTCTTTTTATTGTTTATATGACATAGAGTCTCACTAAATTGCTAAGTTGTCTAAGCAGACTTCTAACTTGCCATTCTTCTATCTCAGCCTCCCAAAGTGCTGGGATCTCAGCCCAGTGTCATCTGGCCTGCCTGTAAACACCTTCTTCATAGCATCAAAGTCCTGCAGTGAACCTGTGCGGATAGGGCAAGAGGGAGGAGGGATTCTTTCTGAGTCACAAGTATGTGGAGAAATATGAGGGTTATTGAGACAGCAGAGATATTGAGAATAAGGGACCATATATCACCCTCAGGACAAGTTAATGCTTCAGAACTGAAGTCTGTAGTATATCAATGAAACCCAGGTATAGCCCACAGCCAAAGGTCACTCAGCATTCCATACTAATGAACGTGAGTGGAAGAAGAGTCATGGTCAATTTCACGTTTAAGTACTAGTTGATGTCTACCATTCAACCAAAATGTGATACAAACATACACACAAAATAAACAAGGAAAGAAAGAAAGAGGAAGGAAGGAAAAAAGAATAGAGAAAACAGGAAACATTTTAAAGAGACAAAGTCATCAACACAATCAGACTCAGAGTTTCCTCATATATGAAATTTATAGTAATTTTGATGGAAAAAGTAGATGGAGGCATGAGTATTTGAACATCTGAGGAATTTTAACAAAGATCAGAAACTATCTGTCAAGCATCACAGGTGAGGGAAGTATCCACAATGGAGAGTCAGCACAGCAGGAGAGGTGTGCAGGCATTTTAATGAGATCTTTTGAAGTTTCAACACAGAACAAGTGAACTTGCAGATATGCCTGTGAAATCACCAGGACTGAACACACAAACAGATAGCAGAGTGTGGTATAAAAATAGAACAGGACATACAGGGGATAGTGGCATATGGTCTAACATACTTGTAACTGAAATCCCCCAAAAAGAAAGAGAATGGAATATAAAAATATTAAAAAATAACAGCTGAAAAATTTTCCAAAAGTAATGGAAGATTTACTGTTCTTAGACTTATGGATCCAAGAAGCCCAGAGAACCAGAAAAGCCTAGACTCGAGAGATTCAAACAGTTGAAATTTTAAAAGAAAAAGAAAATATTGAAGGGTGTCAGAGAGAAAAGATGTATTACAGAGAGATAAAAAATAATTGTGACAGTTTATTTTTCCAGATGCTATTAATAGAATAATAGTAATATTTCAATGGAATCATACCTTTATGGCTCTCACCAATGAACATGAGCCAAATCCAAATTAGTCTTAAAATATTAATTGAAAATGTACAAGTGACATCAACAATAATTGAAATGAATTTTTAAAAAATCAAGTAATACTTTTTAGTCTTTAAAATCTCATTTTGAAATAATGTTAGCTGTACCATAGTGGCAAAAATAGTAAAATTTCTAAGCCTCTTTAGATGATAACATTTGCTGCAATCATAGTACTATAACAAAAACCAGAAAAGTCACATTGTGAAACATTATTACTTAATTTTCAAGCTTAATATTCAAGCTTGTGTCAACTGTTCCACTAATTGCCTTTCTCTGGAGTACACATCACTTCTGAATCACAGAGCGTGTTTATTTGTCAGGTCTCCTTTTGCATTTTAGTCTGACTGCTTCTGTCACCCCTTTGTCTTACGTGACCTTAATTTTTATTGGGTTCCGGCCTGTTATTCCTTAATATACCTCTCAATTTTCTACCAGTTAAGTTCAACTTACTCATTGCTGGCCAGGACAGCACGGAAGTCTCACCTGATGTAGTACGCCTCTTTGCTGCTGGTGGTAGCTCAGTAGGTGTGGCCTGAGTAACGTCCTCCAGGTTGTGCTCAGGTTTCTGCCTTGTAAAGTATCAACCTTCTAGGAAATCTTTCAGCCAATGCAAATGCCTTGATTTTTAACACATTTAGCTCAGTAATTTTAGTCTTAATGATTAAAATGTCACCCATGATTTAAAATATTACTATGTTTTTTGTTAAGTGGTGACTTTAGATTTGTTATTACTCTATAAAGGTTAAGACTTCTGTAAGAATAACTTCACGTCTGTGTTTTTCTCCCTTCATCTATGTCTCTATTTCTCTCTCCTTTCTCCTCTCATTCTTTCCTACTATATTAACATTGTTCTCTGATATTTCTTATATAGTATATGGATTTTCATCTATTACCGTAATTATTTTATTATTACCCAAATTATCTAATATTGCCTATTGGGAGCTATTTGAAGTAGCTTCTGGTATTTATTTTTATGGATATGTAACCTACACTGCCAGTTTTTCATTGCTAAACTATAGAAGAGCAGTTGTGTTTTATATATTGATCTTGAGTCCTTTGACCTCACTAAACTCATTAATTCTAGCAGCTTTTCTTAGACTGTGTTGAATTTCTGCATGCACGCTAGATGATCACGTTGGGAATGAAGGTGATTTTATTTTTCTTCTATGGAACTTTTACTTTTTTTCGGATTACCATTTGCATTGGCTAAAATCTCCAGTGCAATAGTAAATATACATAATACAGCATCAGTGTTACTTCCGGCTTATTACTCCATCTCTGTTGATTCTGTACACTTTGACTAATTGATTTACATACTTGTTGTAGGTTTTATTTTCTTGCCATTTTGCATGCCAGTGATTTTTCATTAAAGTCAGAGATTTTGAGTTTTCCATTGCTGAGTGTTGACTGTTGTCTTAAATTTCTGATTCTTCAATGTTTTATTGTTATTGCTGTATTCCATTCATTAGTTAGAAGATGATATTTTTCAATTCTGAGGACTGAAACACACTAGAACACTCTCTGCCCTCTTTATCTTTGAGGCAGAGTCTCCCTAAATTGTCTAGGCTGACTTTGAACTTGTGATCCCTTTGCTTCAGCCCCCTGAGTAACTGAGATTATAGACATTATAGACATGTACTTGGCACAATTTGGTCCCCTTCCTTTCAAAATGTGTAGGTGGAACCAGTGTAGCATTTAGTCTTATATTACTTATTCCTCCCTAATGAGACTAGACCCTGAATACACTTTTCAGTGGCCCATGCCTCTGGAATGTTTTCACTCTGGCTGGTGTGAATAGGCAGTTTTAACTGGCTCTATCTAAGCACCAGGACTAACTTCTAATCCCTTTCAGCGTTCTTTTCCAGCCTGGGATGGTTTTCTTTCATGCATATGCTGATCAGTACTCAGCTGAATATTTAAGGGGACCCTCTGAAGGCTGACAAAATGCTCTTTCTATGTGATTCCCTTCTTTGTGTCTCCCTAGGCCCCAGCTTTCGTCTTTGTCTTCCTAGCTCCAGGGCCTGCTGGGCCTGGCCTGAGCTTCGCTCTGCTCCCCTGCCTGCACACCCTCTCAAGGCAGTAACCCTGGCAGTTGCAGGCGGCTTTCTTTTGTCTCCCATCTTTCCGGAGCTGCTGTCTCATTCCTGGTACCCACTGCCACACAAAATGTCTTTTTCTTTTTTTGTTTTGTTTGATTTTGTTATTTTGTTTTCAAATGTATTTGATTGCTAAAAGTAAGAGTCACTCTTGTTCCTGTTAATTTATGTTGGCTGAAGGTAGAAGTAAAACAATATTGATCTTTGGCGATTAATTTATAGTCAGTGTTTCCAGGGACAAGTCGGAGTAGGTCCCTTGGAGAAGAGGAGGTTCTTATGTGCTTATTTCTTAAACTCACTCCTTGACAGGATGACAGAGGGGCTTGTTGGTCTATTTATATTATTATTTCTTCCTAGCATCTGATCGTATGCACACTCTCTAGGTTGAATATTTATAATTTCAATACAGGTATGATTAAATTCAACTGTTTTTGGACTTTTCATGACTGGGTGAAATTTTTGTTCTTTAGCCGTGGTGTTTGTCATTTCATATCAGAAATTGCAAATTCAAACACCTGTAATGAATGGTCAGCTAAATAGTGGTTAGAAATGAGTTTGGAAAGACGTAAGTTACTATTAAATAACTACTCGTATATATTATAGAAAAGAATGTTTGTCTTGGGGGCAAGAGGAGATGGTAGTCAACTGCGAAGAAAAGCAACTGGCAGGAGCTAATTGTTGCCTTGAGAAAATGCAAGTTGCTTTTGGAGAGCTTTCGATTTTTCAAGAAAAAAGGAAATTTACATTTTAATTATATGTGCCCCAAATTTTGAATACTACTCAATATTAAATCATAAAACAACCTGTGAATCAAATAGAATATGCCTGTAGAGTAAATAGACTTTTTATTGATGCTATCGCTTAACTCTTCACAGTTACACAAATAGAAAAACAACGCTTAAACGTACAAAAATCATCTTAAAAATCATTTAGATAATAGAAATTATCTAAAATAAGAATACAGTGTATTTTTTGAGGTGTGTTACTGATCAGAAATATACATGATATATAGTAGCACATATGCATGTGTGTGTGCGCACGCACGTACACACACACACACAAACACACACACACACACACACGCGTGCGTGCGCACGCACAAAGAATGTTTCTTCCTTCCCGTGATTTCGCTTCATGCAGTTTCAGCTGCCCACAGTCAACACCAGTCCAAAAATATAAAGTGAAAATTTTCAGAAATAATCAGTTTGTCAGTTAAACCCCTGTGCTGCCCGTTCTATCTTACTCAGATGTGAATCACCCCTCAGTTCTTTTTACACAGCTTATTGATGCAACCTGCCTTAGTCCTCTAGTCCATACCTCGGATATCAGCGCGATTGTCACAGTGTCTCAGTGCTCTTGTCTTGTTAGCAAAGGCACCAAAGCACCGCACTAGTGATACTGGAGGGTCTGATATGCTAAAGAGAAGCTGGAAAGTTCTTTTTCCTAATGAAATGGCAAAAATTTCAGCAGGATATTTTGATGGAGATCACATTTATATAACTTTCATTACATAATACAGTTATAGCTGTTTTATTTCCATATTAGTAACTATTGATAATCTTTTACTTGTACAACCTTATATGTGAGTACATTTAGGAAAAAACACAATGCCTACAGGATTCAGTCATAGCTGTGGCTATTACTGGGCATCTTGGATATATGCTTATATATGGTGAAGACTTCTGAAATACAGATATTTGTGTGCATGTGAATATGTATAAGTGTCTGGTTCTTTGTTTTTAAATATATAGATATTTATTTAAAATCTAAATCCCACGCATGCACATATACAAGTGCACACTGCCCTGACTGAGTGAGCCTTGTACATGGGAGCTTTTACACATTCCCTGGATGGGCAGGATGATATTTTGCGCTTCTCCTATGTAGCTCTTCAGAGAATCTGTGAGATCAAACAAACAAACAAACAAAAAGACCAAACTAAACCAAACCAATCCCCCCGCTCCCCCCCACCCAAACCAAGCCAACCAACCAACCAAACTAAAAACTCCAAATGCCACTCTAATCAAAACTACATGAATAAGTTTGGGTGTGTTAACATGGATTTTTTTTCAGTTAGTTTAGCAATAGGAATCTCTTTAATAGATATAGACAACCTTGCAAATGTATGAAGGTGGAGACATAGACCTTTAAAATTAAGCCTGAACTTGTTTTGAATATGAGTTCACTAGAATAGCTTGTGGCAAGAAAGTAAATGCCACATGCATGTAGGTCTTTTTAGGAATAGTGGGTTGATAAACTATTAAAATTCATTCTTGAAATCAAATGGTTCAGTTTTTTATGTGCTTCCTAAACCTCGAGAGGTTATCTACCCCTAGTTTACTTTAAAAAGAACAAATTTAGACGACAAAACCCTTTTTATTAAAAACATTGTCATTAATGTTGAATGTTTTTAAGCAAATATTTCTATTTACTCATATAATTACTCTTAATTATATAAAATTTACATGGCATTATTTAACTTTTTGCTTTTATACTATTTAATTTTGTGAAAAAGGTTGAAAACCCATTAAACAGAAATGTAAGGCTTTGCATTAAGAAGATAAGCAAAATATCTTATGAATGGTCACAGAAGATTGTCACCTTCATTTCTCATGTTTGTGGCCCAAATATATGTGATTTAAAAGAAGTGATATAAAATGTAAGAAAATCACCAGTGAGTCTCATTAATTCTTACATACCCTTGAAGGAGCAAAATGAAGAATAATTAGGATCGGAATATCAAAGTCCTACTGATTTTTGTGCACTGGTACAAATCAACATTTGTTTGGGATACTGAAAATTTCCATTAATATGATTCACCAGCATGTTCCTTGGAGTTCTTTACAGAAGAATATTTGCAATAGTTTTGAAGCTTGGTTAGGGCATGACTAAATCGGTAATTTGCAAGTTACAACTGACTATTATGGTCAGTCTTCAAAATGCAAGGATAGACAAGAGATTGAAATCTTAATGCCTTACTTCTAGTTTGAGTGAGGCTAGTGTTCCAGTTATCTTATAAAGAGGAAGTAGGGTTTGCCTTCCAAAGATGCTGTCTATTTTGGGTAAAGAATTGATACGAAGGTACTATACACCAAATTTGAATTGGTAAAATATGTAAATCCCCTCCTGCTAAACTGTCAAAAGATTAATGTCTGAATGGGAATGCGAAGCAGCGCCAACTGTAAAATTATACAGGGCACGGTGATTACCCCATGCACATAATAGGGTCTGATTTAGAGTCTCTATTTTGGGATCCCGCATAAAGCACCAAATGCAGAAAGCTGAGTTTTATTTACTTTGTCCAGGGCAGTGCCCTAATTTTCACAACAGTATTCATTTCCGTTTAAGAATTAGCAACACACTTTCTTTTTGGAGTTCTGTGCATCTTCAGTTTGGGAGAAGCAGCTTTCCTAAGCTCTTCTGTTTCATTCCTCTCTAGTTGCTCTTTTCTAATGTAACTGGATTATGCTCTTTTCAGTAGCATTATCTTCAGTGCACCTGTTTGTGCAAGGAACAAAAGATGTTGCTTTCGGCATGACATTTGATGCGGTGTTTTAGATAGACATGAGAAAACTAAGGTCTAGGAAGTACCAGGCTATGAACTTTTTACCCAGCAGGTACAATAACCTTGCCTTATAACTTAGAAAAAGCACTTCCCACACAAATTGGGGACCATTGCTGGTAAGCTATGTGGCTTTCTCTTGAGACTTGGAATCTATCTCATTTTGACACTAATTGAGAACTTTATCTTAAATCTGTTAGGATATGGGATACTCTACCCACTTACTTTAGATTATTAGTAGGTACTTTGTCATTAAGGCTTAGCCTGTCCAAATAATATTAGATAAGTAAGGCAGTTTTTTTTTTTTTTTTTTTTTTTTTTTTTTTTTTTTTTTTTTTTTTTTTTTTTTTTTTTTTTTTTTTTTTTTTTTTTTTTTTTTTTTTTTTTTTTTTTTTTTTTTTTTTTTTTTTTTTTTTTTTTTTTTTTTTTTTTTTTTTTTTTTTTTTTTTTTTTTTTTTAGGTAAGATAGAATTCCTATGCATGTCTGCAATTTAAAAGTTGAGGTCCTCTTAGAATTTTTGTTGGTGGCTCCATTTTAGTTTTGTGGATTATTTTTCATTAGAAAGTAAGTTGTACTAGACCCTTATACACTGCAAGGGTTGGATCCCTAACTCCAGCTCTCTTAAAAATAAAAAAAAATGGTTTATATTTTAGATGTGTTTGTGGATGGATCCAATGCAAACATGGCTGGATCCAGGTGTCTAAAGAGATAAAGTCAGTGTGCCTCTGTTCCTCTGCATTCCTGATCTCTACGCGGTCTCAGTTTCAGAATGGCCATGGAGGATAATGAGGTCAGCAGCAGCTCAGAACTCATGTCAGCCCAGTAGACCAGTCCAACAACCCTATGTGTTGATCTTGCTACATAATCTTCTTGGCCAATCTTGAGTGTCTTCTAATCAATGCCTTCGGACAGGGACATGTGGCTCTCAGATGGGCAGTCTGTGTCGCATATTGTTTGGGTGACAATGCAAAGGGAGAGGATCTCCGTCCCACTGGGAAGAAAGCACCAGAGTATTGTCATCAAAAATTGTTCCAGCTCTCACACTTGCACTATCAAAGACTTACAATCTCAAACCAGAGTTACATATAAAGTTCATTTGCTGTGAAACGATTTATTTCTGTAGACTCAATAATTGGCCCAGTCAGCAACATCTTTCAATTTCCCTCTTTTACCTTTGGCTTTTTCATAGAGAGCAAAAAGGAAAGGAAAACAAAATGGAAAGAAATCATTCTCTACTGTGCATTCCCACATTACCTTGGCTTCTCTTTTTTACCTATCTTAGAGAACTAGAGCGCACATGGTCTTAGTGGTCACGTGGCCTAATATCCACCAAACGTGAAGAACCCTTCCAAGCAGAGATTGACATGTTATGGATTGACATGTGGCTGCAACCATACTGGATTGAATTCAGGTGTTTAACGCAGCTGCGAGGGGTGGATCAGCAAGTGAGTGCTGGGCCTCAACTGCCTGGCTGGGCAGCTGAACTCGTAATATGCGTTGTTTTAAAGTTAGAATTTAAGGGTCAGGGGCATAGCTCAGTGGTTAACGTACTTACCTCCTGTGTGTAAGGCTGTGGGTTTGATTCCACAGCACCATATGAAAACTAGACGGAAGTTACGGTGTGTGCCTGTAATCACAGCACTGGGGAGGACGAAGGACTGTCATGAGTTTGAGGCCAGTCCGGGCTACCTAGTGAGTTCAGTGCCAACCCGAATTACAAAATAAGACCCTGCTTCACAAAAAAAGGAATTAAAATCCCTTAATTTCCTACTCTCACCCTGTATTTCCTATTGGCTCCCCTGCCATGCAATCGTCATGGAGTGATGTGTATGCCAGCATGCAAAATCCAGTCTGTCAGTGTGCTTATGACTGAGTCACCAGCTACAGGATTTGGTCCTATAGTAATCAGAGTGAGGATAGGTAGACAGCCTCAGAACCTCCGGCAGCGTGGTTTTACCACCTTCCTGAGAAGGCTGAAATGACCCGATTTTACGAATCTGTTTTAGATTCCATCACACCAGATGGGAGTGTCAGTAACATACCCCACTGCTTCTTTATCCCCAAGCCTTTCTCCTTTTTATCTTCTTCATCCTTTCCCCTAGTTTCTGTTCCACCAAAAGAAAGTAACCGCTGTTCTTACTCTCAGAGATCAATGTTGCTTTCCCAGAGTACTCATGGCACCGTGGCACTCCAAAACGCCACACACTCGGCTGGACAGGAATCAGTTAGAAACAATGACAAAAATGTTTAGATTAATAGGAAGACTTGACCTTGCTCTTCCTTTTCTGTCTCCTCCCCACTTTCCCCCCAATATTCTGGGACATGCTTAGACCAAGCAACTCTCTCTCCCATTTAAAACAGCATCAAAGCTGTCAACATTTCCTAATAGGAGGCTGTATATTCATTAAATTTTAATCAGAGACAAAGAACTAGGAGGAAATGTTTATCAAAGGATTTATTTATGGAAAGGTTTCTTTGTTTTGTTTTGTTTTATTTTTAGGCAGGACCTTCCTTTGTAGTCCAGGCTGGTCCTGAACTAGCTATGTAGCCAAGGCTAGACACCAACTCAGGGCAATCCTCCTGTCTCAGCCTCCTGAGTGCTGGGATTACAGGCAGGCACCAAAATGCCCAACTGTACAGTGCAAGAGGATTCAACTAAGGGCCTTATGCTTGATTAGCAAGTGCACCAACTGCTGCGCCACTTCTCCAGGCCCTTATGGATTTGATACGCATTTGTGCTAACTGGCCAGTGAAAGCCAAAATGGAAATTGGTAGGGTGGGCTGGACTCTCAGGCACGGGCAGACTCTGGCATCGGCTGGAGAGCATAGTTCTCTTCTTTCGGGACAGCAGAGCTCACCTCTGGAGATCTCCCCACTGACTCATTCTGCCGCACCTGGGTACCTCCCTTGCCTCACACAGCTGTCCTCAGGCTTCCAGCCATCTGTGAAGCGCCTTCATGACGACAAGAGGGCTAGCCTTTGACTGAATAATCGAGTCTAAGTTGGCACAGCAAAGCTGGTTATCAGAGCGACCAGGTGGAGCTCTAGTCTTCATGTTGAGGACTTGTTAACTGAAAGATTTGTCCTGCTACAAATTCTCAAATCTCTACAACCTTTATACTGAATTGTACAGACCTCTTCTTAAAGATTTTTTTTTTTGAGCCAGGGCCAGTGGTACATGCCTTTATTTTATATTTGCTCATTTATTTTCTACAAGTGTGCAAGGGTGGCATGTGTTACCGTGCCCACCCTCTAATGGGCAATCGAACACAGGACCCTGTGCTTACCAGATAAGTGCTCTTAACTGCTGAGCCATACTTCCAGCCTTATATAAATGTTTTAAACGGATTGTTTACGGCAGTTTACACTTAGGTGAATATACTTGTGTATGTGCATTACTATTAATTTTTCAGTCTTGTAAACCACAGCAGATCCAGAGAAGATAATTTGAATGACACAGTGAGAAGATACAGCCTCTATACATTGATCTGGAGATTATTATTTTTAAAGTTGCGGCTTATACTGACCTTTTATTATATTTCTTTCTTTACTTTTCACAAATGTTTGTGGGGTCTCTGTGTTGTATCAGGCTCTCTTTTAGGGCTATGAAATATTTCATCAAGTGGAATGACTCTGGCCCCTTTGGTGCTTATATTCCACTAGGATAAACAAAACTGCATAATTTCATAGCAATGGTGAATAAGTGATAACAGTAGAAAAGCAGCGGAAGGGATGAGAGAGTGGCGAGCTTATGTAGGTGTGCAGAGCAGCCTATAGGATTCAGAACAAAGACAGAAGCTTCCAGATTTGCCTGACTGCCTCTCCTCCTTTTTTAATTTTTTCCTTCCTGTACAAATTAAAATTCAGTATCTCTTGTTGAATTACAGAAAAAGTGCGACTTAAGATTTGAAACATAAAGTCTTTTTTTTTCTTTTTCCCCAAAAATCTCTTCCTGTCAAAGTCACAGTGTTTCCGCACATTATTATCTGCTATTAAGGCAGCTCTAAGTAAAGCAAAAATTAAAAATTTAGATTATGAGCATGAATGTATCGTTTGTCTTTAGATTGCTCAGGGCTCGATTTCTGTGTGAAGGTCAGAGGATCACTGAAATCATGCAGCTGGCACTTCCTAGTCAAGCAATAACTCCTTGTTTTCAAGATGGTAGAAACCTGCGCAAAGCTAACCTGCCTGTGTGGATTCCGCACTGTGGCGCACGCGCCTTCTAATTTGCCTGGGCTTTCTAAGGAGGAAAGACTGAAGCACCAAGCGCCTAGGCTGCCTTCCTGTCCACTTCCTCCTGCAACACTGTGTTCTGTGTAAACAATTGCCTAATTCCGGAAGTTATGTGAGTGGGGAAGGAGGGGCCAGGATTCTTTAATCATTCGTGTCTCTGAGAGCACAAATGTGTTCTCCCTGTACCTGAGGAAAGTCTTGGTTCCGAAGTCTGGCCTCTCGGGGCTGTCAGTGCTCTTTCTTGCTCAGCCATCAGCTTGCTCACTCTGCCTCTTGCTGGACTTCTGTGTGTCATGGGGCCTTAAGAATTCTGTGTCTTGAGGCATCACAGATGCTAAGGAGTGGTAAGGAGAAGGGGGAAGCACGTAGCGTGATTACTACTTACAAATGTGCCCTGTTGTCCTGTTTGACTTCACTTGCAAAACACACGTTCAAAGGTTATTAAGTATTTTAAGATGCTGACTTTAGATCAAAAGTTTTAAACTCAGTCTACAGACTTTCTCAGTGGAAAGGCTCAGTGGCTCTCCTGAACGTGGACTGGGTATGTGTTGTTATGAAGCCAGGTGAGTGTGTGTGTGAGTGTGTGCCCTGCCTTAATAATGTTGATAGAAGTGATATTTGGTTACAGACTTCAGGACTGTGAGGAAAAAAGGCTGGCACATCCATGGGGCGGGAGTAGCATGTTCAGAGGCTGCCGGGCACATGGGTATTCAGCTTATTCTCAGAAGTATAAGGAGCCTACTGTTGTCCACATGCGAGAGGGTTAAGGGACAGAGGAGAAGTCAGAGAGGCCGCTGGTCCCTGAATTATGCATGATTTCAAAGGCCAGGATAAGGACAAGTGGGTTTTCTATGAGGAGATGGGAAGATGTGGGAAAGTTTGAGCAGAAGTGTGACGGACCATGATTGAAGATTAGAAAGATTTCTCAGGCTTTCATGTGGCCTTACTCCACAGTTTGTACGCTGTTATAATAGACCAAACAAAGATACAACCTTGGACTCAGTGACATGGATAGCAGTGATTAAATATGGCTGGATTCAGGGCATATTTCAAAACTGGTGCCAAAAGGTGTTGCACGTAGAAAGTATTTACTGAGATTCCGGCTGGAGACAGATAAAACGGATAAAAACGGCCAATGGGAAGTAGCAAATTCCCCAAGATTCCTCAGCCAGTGCATGAAAAAATCTGGGAGTGGAGAGGCAAGGAACAGCAGTCTTGTGTGGCTTTCTACCTTTTCTTATCCTCCTCAGACCTCTGAACTTTCTCTAAAATTGCTCTTATCCCATCCTGTTCTGTTCCTTGTAATTGGTGTAGATAAATCTGTGTGGATTACATCTTGAGAGATTCACCTGTATGATACTTTGGAAAAACTCCCAAAACATTAGGTGCTGGGTGAGACAACTCCACTACAACCCATGCTTTCATGACATCTTCTGAGGCATTAAGTAGCTCTCATAGTTTGATTTTGCCAGCTTCCTAAATAAATGCTTTGCATCCATCATTCAAAAAAACAAAACAAAAACAAAAAAACCCTCTCGACTTCACTTAAATAGAGCTCAAAAAACAAAGATTCTGCTGCTAAGTTTGATATACAATTTCATCAGGTAAAATTTCAAAAGATTTGATTATATTTGGCTTATTTTTTTTGCGTTTCAGCACTTTCAGACCATGCTGAAGTCTAAATTGAATGTCCTTACACTGAAAAAGGAACCTCTCCCAGCCGTCATCTTCCATGAGCCGGAGGCCATCGAGCTGTGCACCACCACACCGCTGATGAAGACAAGAGCCCACCGTGGCTGCAAGGTATGGGGCTCGCGGCCGGTGGGATGGGAGGAGGGCTCTCTGGATGGAACACACCCGAGAATAGGTGGTCTTGAAACTCTTGTGTCCCAAGTAAAGATCTACTAGCAAATTGGACTCATCCACTCATGGCAGTGTGAACGACGTCAAGTTCTCTTTTCTTAATGACATCTCACTGTTCATCACTTTGGGGCACTTATGAGAAACACAGGTTGTGTGAATAAAGTGCTGTTCTTGCTGAATTTGCCGTAGATGTATGGGACTTTTGGTCTCATGAGCAAAATTTTACCCTTTAGTGGTAATTCTTCCCTTTGTATTTGCGATCTGAAGAAAACATAAAGAATAAAAGAACAACAAAAATAAGAATTCGAATTTTCTAACAGTTGTACTCTCATAGTCCTTTAGGAGTGATTTTCCATCTTTTGTTTTGCTTCAGCTCCCAATTTTTGTACTAATATTCGTGCCTCAGAATCCATAAAAAACATTTTTATTATGCGAACTCTAACATTGACATGGAAACAAAAGTAGAAACAAAATGTATCATTTTCATAAGCCTTGGGGTTTTTCTCATGTGCTGCTCTGCTGCTTTGGTTGGTGTGCATAGAAGTCAGTTCAGAGATAACAAAGAAATATGTTTTATGCATATTTTTGTCATGAGGTATTTGTTTTGAGTGGTGAAAATATAATAAGGGGCAAAGAAAATGCATACTTGCATATGGATTGCTTCTCAATCTTGTAGATCCATTCCTATTCTTATTGCTTCTCTGGGTGGAAGTAGTTCTGGCATAGCTGTAGTCGGGTCATAGCTGACAGCAGACACACATCTATCTGAGCTTCCTGGATATGCATTCTCTACCCAGCACGGGGCATCAGATGAGCAAGATCCATAGGATCTTTATGGAATTTAACAACTAGTTGAAAAACAGAAGAAGAAAAAATACAGGCACATAAGCATTGGTCAATGAGAAAGTCAATTTGTGGGAAAAAAATACATATTTTGTTTCTGGTAGGAAGAGCAAAGGATGCCGACTCTGTGGCTAGGAAGGGTCTACTTGGGTGTGTGATGGAAAGGAAAGCCTCACTGTGTCTGGGAAGCTGAGGTGGTTGTGGGGAATGGGGGGGACTGCATGGGGAGAAGCCTTGTAGTCACAGCCAGTACGTTAGAGCTTGTTCAATTAGAGTGAGGGCAAGCCAGGTGAACTATATGACTCCATTTTAAAAAGCAACTTGGAATTATCACTCTGCAAAGGCTAAGCTGGTAACTCGGCTTCCCAAGAGTGGTTGCCAGTGGCTTGGCTTTAGCTGGAACGCGCAAATAATTTATACTGTGGCTTTAAGTCCACTCCATCTAATGCTTTGGGTGGATTGATGATATAACAAATGACAACAATACTCATTGTATCTGAATGTGAATATAAAAGATAAAATCCATCCTATGTCCTTTAGATCATTTTCTAATGTCAGTTTGAATTCTGGTCTATTAGGGAAGATGATGCCTCAAAGCGATAGGAAATCAGTAGAGACAAGTGTGAAGAGGAGAGTATAATTTGAAAAGTGTGCTTAACATGGAAAGGAAATTTAAAAGAAAACCTCAATTTGCAGATTGAAAAAAAACCTAGTTATCTAATCAACATACGAGGAGTGTATGCATGTGTGCGTCTGCCAATGAGGGAGAAATATTTGTTAGGGGAAGAAAAACATCCATTTTCTGAAAATAAGTATAGAGTTCAAGATTCCTGAACTCAGTTTTTTTTCTGTGTAGTGTGTTCATTGATTTTATTTTTACATTTGTGCTGAAAAACAGAGCAGGAATTTGGGAGAGCATGCCAGAGAGGGGAAGGGTCGTGGCACAGCCAGACGTCGGGTTGGTGAGGGGAATTCAGCTCTGGCTGTAGTTGAACACGGGGAGAGGCATCTGTATTCAAGGTGAAAAACACATTCCACTGGTCTATAAAAATTTTATGAACTCTTCCTCCTTAGAAATCACTATGAGGCGATTCTAGGCATGGATGATCACAACCTGGTGTCAGGGTTCTGGGCCAGTACCCTTGGGGTCTTTTCCAGTATTATCATTTTATTGGAAGAAGGAAAATGTACATTGTACAGTTGTCCAAATTGTGTAAGATCAGCTTCACACCTCTTTATTTTAACTGAAAACAAGCTGGAGCTGCATTCTTTGATTTTCAAGGATAATATGCTGTGTTCAAAGTCATATTCTTTCATTAAAGAGGTTAGAGCATGAAACCTTGAAGTTTCTATTTATAATTCTCACCCCCCCCCCCTTTTTCGAGTCATCTTCAAGAACAAAGTGCAGTGTTTCCCTCTGATTCTTGCGAGTGAGTAACTTAGCTCACAAGATGCCAGCTGCACAAGCGGCCCTGTCTCAGGCTCACGTGTCCCAGGAACAGTGCTCACAATGCGGCCCCAGCCCAGCTGCCCGGCCAGCGCCTGGGGCTCTTCGTCTTTACATAGAATGCACTCTTTTTCTCCCCGATACCTTTCAAGTTGTGCTTGTGTAACTTTGGGTTCAGGAGGGAAAGAGGCTGGAAGAAGGGAAGGAAAGGGGAGATAAAAACGGGTCGTGGGCATCGCCACTGAGACCCTTGTTCATCTCAGATTTTCTCCTTCGCTCTGATCTGTATTCTCAGTGGGTCCTGGCGGGGTTGCCTTGCCAGGCTATTCATGTTTCGGGCAGCTGGGTCTTTGTGAGTTCTCTTCTATTGCTGCCACTTTTTTTTTTTCTAGAGTGGAGTTATTTAACCATACAGTCCACTGCATCCCTTTAGGACTCTTGTTGGAAATACTGTGAGAATCAGAAGCTGTGTCTGATTTTCTGAATGGCTGGTCAAACCCCTCTCCTCCGGCATAGTGTGAGAGACTCCAAGGTGGCTGCACCTTGTTTGCAAACCTACTGTGTGACTGAGATGTGGAAAAGAAATCAAAGTAGGTGTTGTGGGGACCTTGGTATACTATCAAGAGGAAGGACCTCAGTCCAAATTAACAAATCATGATTGTTGGTGAAGATTTGTGTGGTCCAGAAGCCCCTGGTAGGCAAATTCTTTGTCCTTTTCCTAAGAACCCTTGATTCGGGACTCAGCTTAGCGATGGGAGCAGAAGACTGTACTTTGAAACAGACCTTGTACATTATGTGAAAGTGGACCACGCTTGGTGCTTAGGCCGTGTGTGAGGAGTGTAGCATAAGTGACAGCAGCGAGCGTACCTGGGAAGTGCAGGGGCAAGTAGTATCTGAAGGCTGATGGGATTTGTATAGTTGGAATGGATTTGCTTTGGTAGATTGCAAGATTGACGTCTAAGGCAGAATTGGTGTCTGGAATTATTGCTGCTGTCTCTTTCCGTGTGTGTGTGTGTGTGTGTGTGTGGGGTTTCATCCTCCAAGGAGCGCTGTCCTGTGGTGGGTTGGTTTGTTTCCAGGTCTGTTTTCCAGGGTCCTCTGCACCTTCCTGAAGAAGTGATGATCATGATGATGATCATCATTATAATAATAAATAGTAATAAAATATGAATAATACAGGAATAGTGGGACTGAAGAGCTGATACTTATTAATACAGTGAGCATGCTTAATATATTAATGTACTTTTCCTGGTATAGGACTGGTTAATCCTCATGACAACCCAACTAATATGAGTCACACACAGCCTCCTTTTACAGATGAAATAGCTGGGGCATGGCGTGTTCCTTAGCCTATGTCCGGGCGTGTGTGACTGGCAGAGTCAGCTTGGTTCTCCTGGGCTGTCTGACCATGCAGCCTGTGCTTTCTACCACCGCCCCTCCACAGACTCTCAGTGGTTTTTATGTCTCTATTTTGAAATGGCTTGGTCAGTTGTATCATGGGATTTTTGAGCAAATTGTTCCTTTTCTGTAAATCTTAGTGTCTATACTCCTTACAGTCTAGAACCAGAGTCAGTGTATCTCCTGTACATCTTAAAAAATTTATAATTCTCAATGAATTATGATTTTCACTGTACAAGGTTATGGGGTACATATATATGTAGTGTAATGATTCAACCAGGGTGGTTGTT
Organism: Ctenodactylus gundi; assembly: GCA_004027205.1. Lineage (NCBI taxonomy): Eukaryota > Metazoa > Chordata > Mammalia > Rodentia > Ctenodactylidae > Ctenodactylus > Ctenodactylus gundi. Next base: position 224,580 of record PVKB01001878.1, on the reverse strand, counting down.
TTCATCTCCTTAATTTTTTTCTCTGCAGTAATGACGATCAAACTCAGAGTCTTTGCTCTGAGCTGTATCCTTAAGTGTTGTTTTGATTTTTATTTTTTAAATTTTGAGAATGGGTCTTTGTTGCCCAAGTGGGCTTGAACTTGTGGTTTTCTTGCCTCAGCTTCTCAAGGTGCTATTGACACATACCACCCACTTTTTTTTAAAAAAAACATACAACAATTGTACATATTTATGGGTGACTGTATGATATTTTATTTTATTTTTTCTCTGCAATATGCAACACACACATTCCCCTCATAGGACCATCGGGTTTTACACACAGATACACACACACACACACACACACACACACACACACACCAAAGTGTCCTATGAACTCCTATATTGCCATATGAACACTGTACAAAACCCAATCCCATTTACAGAAATCATAACCAGTTTTGTGGTGCTTACAGTTTTAAAGTGTCAAGAGTGTTGTAGCACATGAACTGACTTATAAGTAATAGTCCAGTGTATATTGTAACATGCCAATCACATAAAATTCATAAAGTATGTGATTGGTGATAATTTCTGGTTGTAAAAACTTGTACACATTGAAGAGGGATCACAGCTTGAGGAACAATGTCAAGTGAAGACAGACAGGACAAGGTCAAGAGGGAGAAAACCGGCCGTTAGCACCTACTGACACAGGCCTCGTTTTAGGGCCTGAGTTGGTCTGCCTTGATTCTGGGTATACCTGGTGTCTTCCACTCCTCTCAGTGTATTTGGGTGGGGCCAGCATTCTGGCCGCCGAGGCCAATTTGAGCATTGCTAGAGAACAAGGCTGGGGAAGCGTCAGATCTTCTTTCCACTTCCTCCCTTTCGGCTCCCTCCCTGCTCGTGCTGAGAATGTCCTTGCCTTTTCTCTGGAGCATTATCCTATGTGTGCAGCATCTTCTCCCCTTCCTCCTTCACGGACAGCTCCACCACCCCTGGGATGGTCCTGCTCAGACACAAGAGGCCCGGCATTCCCTAATCTCACCTCTTCCTGACTGAGTGCTTGGCTTGAGCATTGTGAAACCTCAACAAAGGTTTTGAGTCCTCTTTCCACTCCTAAGGGCAGAAAACATCAAGCAAACTCATTTCCAAGAAAGAGTTAATGATTCATAAAACATAACAATTTATCTATCACTCTTTCTGAGATTATTTATGTGTACAGGTTACAGTAATAGCCCTTTTAGCTCTCAGAAAAGACGAGGTTGATTTATAGTTTCTTTTGACAGAAAAGAGATGGTTTGGAGCTGCAGGCTTTGCAGGCAATCCTCAAATCCTTTTATGTAGCCCTCAGACAAAGTGGAAAATCTTAGAATAAATTCCAACAATCCACCTTACTTTACGATTAATGCTTCTTATTTGGATTTAAATATATTTCAAATTAGCATCACAAGATCTGTTTCCACACTTAACTCTTTGTGTTTATTTGATCTGTTATGTACTCAATTAAAAATATAGTCACGAGTTCTCCTTTTAGCAAAAGCTCATTTTTTTACCCATTAAATCGTATGAAATGTTGATTTGATGATATTATCTACATCAGACGTGTCTTTTTGGTAAAGGACATTTTGGACATTGTCTAAATCTAATTATTCCAATTACGCTATTATCCACTTATTGCAATTATGCAGCCTTTCAAGAAGATGTCTCTGGACATTGAATGAATCCAGTTATTTGAGTTTTTCCAGTAAGTTTCTGATTTCAGAATCAGGACAAATACAAAAGTAAAATGAAAAGCTGTCAAATATAAATTTAGGCCCATGATCCTTATTGCTCTTTATCCCCTAAATTCAGACTGGGCAATAACAGATTTATTTTTTCACTCTTTTTAGACTTTCTTGTAAAACAATCAAACACGTCTACTTCTGCTCACCTCCTGGAATTAAGGAAGCTAAGTGTGGAAAGGAGCCGACACCTGCTGCCTAAGCGACAAACCTTTATTTATATGCAGTTATTACTTTGTGCAGACCTGCAAATTGAGTTTTCCTTTTTTTTCCTACACTGTCTCCGTCTCTTCCGCCTTCCGATCTCTTTCTTTTCTCTTTCCCTTGGTTTCTTTCTTCATTCACAAGACTGTGTTACGTACTTTAAGAATTTTCTAGGCCACTAAGGAGATGGTTTGGTTTGTACTAACAGGAAATATAACTTGAATTCACTTGAATCACTGGAAATTATTTGTTCTCCACTCTGTAAATTCTAGCAGGAAGGTTGACTATTGAGTTACCCAAACGATTCATTTGAGGCCTTGTTCTAGACAATTAAACTTCTTGTTCTTATGTCCAGTTTTGTGCTTAGAATATTTTTAATATAAAAATTAGCACTGCAATTCTAGGTCACAGGTCTGCCTAGCTCAACAAAATGCGGGAGACTTTCTCCCAGCATTCTAAGTGATTGTCTTGAGATTTCATTGGATTGAATGGGCTATGTCACATGTTCATCTTGCAAAGCAGTGTCTGTGTCAGAGAATTGAATACATAGTTGCCTTGGTGTAGGTGATCTGGACCTGGGAGGGGAGTGTTTCCGTGGGAAAAGAAACCAAGTATGTGCTGGAAAAGGGCAAACATATGCTATGGAGGCAGCAAAAGATTATATGAGTATGACAGGCATCCCGACCTTAAGTGAGACCGATCAGGCTGCAAAGAAATGGGCGGCAGTGGGGGAGAGGGCAGAGTCGTCTGGGAGCAGAGAAGGGGCTGCTGTTCCCCCTCCCTAGTACAGGGATACTTATAGAAGACTTTTATTTGCTTTGTATACAGAAGTTGTCTGAGTTTTATGAGGTACAGGCCACTTGCTTAGGGCCCTTTAGGAGATACTTGAGTGCCCATTAATGGCCATGTGGTTTGATCTTCCAGATTTAGTGGCTTTTGTTTTACTGGTGGCAAGAACGCTCTCACCTGCTGGAGATATCCTGAGCCCCACGCTACGAGCTTCTCACTCAGGGTTTCCATTTTTGGCAGCTCATTTTTCCTGGCCAGGCAGAGAAAGATAAGCAATGTGTCAGAAAAGATAAGGAGGTTGTGATTGACATATCTCTCTACCCACCAGTGGACAATACTCAGAGAACGTCTTGCTGTACAAATCTGAGGTTCACAGATGTCTGATCATTGTAGGAGAACGGGTCTCTGAAAGGAGGCAGGACTGAGGTAATAGGCCTACACACATAAACCCACGACCAAACATGCATCTGCCTCCATATCGGAGCACATGACAGAGTGAAGAATCATTGGACAATTGACATCATTACAGGCTCCAGATTAGGAGCCTGTAATCCCAGCACTACGGGAAGTTGAGAAAGGAGGACAAGTTCAGGCCCAGCCTCCTCAAACTAGTGACTTGGAGAGATCGTGTCTCAAGAATAAATAAATAAATAATTTAAAATAATAGTTAGGCTGGGAATGTGGCCCAGTGCCAAACCCATAGGTTCGCTCTCCCATGCTAGAGTAGGTAGAAGAGGTAGTTCCCTCCGCCTCCAGAGTTCTGAACTACCCTCACCCATATGCCTCCTTCTCCTCTCTTTCATGGGGATCATCTTCCTGTTGCCCATCTAGTACCGGAGGAATCAAAGGAAGAAAAGAGACAACTCTTTAGGAAGAGCAAAAGCCCCAGTGCATAGCTTTAGGATTGGTCTTTGCCAAAGTTTCAGATGCGGACTATTTATGCTACTGCCGTGGTCCCTAGCGTGGATGGGTATTTTATTTAGTGGTTTTAGTGTAAACTCCTAGGCTACAATCCTGCCTTACACCTTTGAAATCTGTATTTTTTATTATCCCAGGGACTGTGCGAGTGTCTTCAGCTAAATTATTTTCATGAGCTCATGCTTGCTATATGTCAACTAAAATATTTTGCTATTGGAATTATCTTTACTTCAGCTGATGGAAGTGTTAAGAGTGATGCTTACCATTCTGTCTCATTCCTCTAGTTTGCCACGAGGATCTGACACCAAGTTAATGCTTGTTAGGTTAGATCACATTAATTTTATGAGATTCCTCTTGCTCATAACTGATGGGTCAGTAGAGCTATTGCCCTATGAGGGGATCAAATGATATATTTGTAAGTCCTCATGTACTGTGAGGGGAGGGCCTTTAAGTGGCCATTTTATTGCAGCGAATTTATTTAGATATTAAAGCTTACCCTTTGTATTAATATCAAACACTACATATTACTAGATCTCCAGATTGGTAATGTTACTGACTATACTACTATGCATTTTGGCTTTAGAAGTTCTTGGGCGATGAGCAAGTATTCATTAGTGAAAAAAGGGGGAAAATCACCTAAAGTCTAGAAGAAGTATTATAAAATTTTTCCTTGATAATTATATGGAAAACACGGAACTCTTAAAATTCTGTAATAGCCAAGTACGGGTGCACGTACTTGTCATCCCAGCATGTCCGGAAGCTGAGGTAGGAGAATTACAAGTTTGAGGGCATCCTGAGCAACTTAGCAAGACCCTGTCGCAAAATAAAATTAAAATATCTATGACATAGTTTAGTGGCAGGCCACTTTCTTGGCTTGCACAAAGCCAAGCTCAATCCCATACTATCAAAAAAAAGTATGTACGTGTATGTGTGTACCTGTGTGATAAAAATGGAAAAAGTTTACAATGTATTAAGTGAAGAAAGCTAATGAAAAACATTTAGATGAACCTAGTTTGGTAAAATGATATGAAAAATAAAAAAATTATATGAAGACATGTTTCTGTTATTTATTTATTTATTTATTTTGAGAGAAAGTTTTACTCTATAGTTCAGGCTGTCCTAGAACTCACAGCACTTTCCTCAGCCTCCCAGGTGCTGGGATTGAAGGTGTGTACCAACTCACAAAGCTATATTATATGGTGCTGGGGGACTGAACCCGGGACCTAAGCAAGTAATGTAATCACTGAACTACATTCCCAGCCCCTTTGTTCTTGTGGCAGGTCCTCTGTTAAGTTGCCCCAACTGCTCTAGAATTTAAGATCATTCTGCCTCAGCCTTCCTCAGATCTGGGATTATAGCTGTGAAACACTACACCCAGAATTTGCAAGCATTTGTAATGAAAAACTGGGCAATATACACTAAAATATGAATAGAAGTAATCTCTAGATGATAAGATATGAATAAAACTTTTGATTTTCATATTTTTTGATTATTTTCATTTCCCAAATTTAAATTTGGAGAAATACTACTTTTAAAATGTTTTTAAAAGTAATATTTTTTATTTGAATGTAAGAAGTTTAGAAAGTCATTTGTAAAAAAACAATCCATTCTAACAAATACTAGAAAATCTTTCCGTTAGTGACTTAGATAGTTATTTATACACTGTGCCCAAATCAGAAGTTTCATAGTTCCAGGATCTTTTCCCCTCTGGTTTATGTATTGTCAGATTTATTGTGTTCAGCTTCATAAATGTAGATTTACTTGAGGGTATTTGAAAGGAAGCTGTATTGGTGGCTTAAAACAAATGAAATTTATTCTCCAAAGTTCTGGAGACCCAGAGGCCCCTAAATTATCATCATTAGTTAGAACTGAACTTGTCAGCAGAGCTGTGCTCCCTCTGCATACTCTGCAGAAGAGTTTGTTTTCTTCTCGTTTGGTGTGCGGGCCTGCCAGCATCCCTTGGCTTGCGGCTGCATCACTCCTGACTTCACCTCTCTGTCATTGGGCCTTTTCTTCCTCAGCATCCTCTGCCCTTCCTTTGCCTTCTCAAGACACTTGAAATTAGATGTAATGCCACTGGATAATCCAGGAGAATCCCTCATATCAAGATCCTGGATCAAATCGTATCTGCAATGCTCTACTTTACAAATATAAAGACATTACATTTTCTGAATAAATGATCCCTACATTTATATAATAACTAACCTCAATTTTCATGCTATAATGCATGTATATATTACAGAGTTTAGGGATTAGGATTGAATAGTCTTTGGGTAGGCCTTATTCAGCCTCCTACATGTGGCTTCTTTGTACTTGGGGAACTCTGGAAGTGCAAGAAGTTTCATGGCTACCGAAGGTCTGGTTCTAAGATTCCACCCCAAAAGATCAACACGTAAGGGTGCTCAAGTCTCTTGAATAAAGTGGCAAAGTACTTGCATATGACCAATGCATGTTTTCCCATATGCTGAAGCATCTCTAGGTAGCTTGGAGGGACTAGTACAACACAAATGCTGTGCAGATAGTTGCTATACTGTATTATTCGCGGAACAGTGACAGTTACAACAGAAGTGTGTACCTGTTCAAAACTGATGCATTTAAATTTTATTCTTCAGTCTAGTTCATTAACTCTGTAGTGTGGAACCAACCCATGGATATAAAGGACTGGCTGTCAGTGGGTGCATAGCTCAGTGACTACAGCATTTGCAGAGGAAGAGCAAGGCTCTGGGTTCCATCTCCAGCACCTCATAGTAGCTGGGTGTGGTGGTGCACACCTGTGCTGAGGCAGGAGGATTGCTGTGAGTTTCTAGGCCAACCTGGGCTACACAGTGAATTTAGGACCAGTCTGGACTACAGAGTGAGACACTGTCTCACAAGATAAAATAAAATAAAATAAGGGCAGGCTGTGTAATATGTGTTATATAGATAAATATAAATAAATAAACCATAATGTTATATAGGTGACATTTGTATTCAATTACATTGTCATTTCTTGAGTATAAGAACATTCTTGCATTGAAAGTCAGAAAGCAATTCACAAAATAGGAAAAGAGGAATAATGTGAAGATGGAATATTTGCTTCTGGGTTAAGCTGGATTTATTTTATTCATTCATTTCTTTATCAGATTTTTGGAAAACTTAGAACTACCTTGAAATTTCATAGTCATGAGCATTTGTATTTTCTGTGACTATTCCGAACAGATTTTGTTAGAAAAGAATGCTTGCTCTTCTCTCTATTCTATGTAAAGACTTAAGCATAATTTAAAAAATAATGTGGAGAATATTGAATATAATTATATACATGCCTGAGACAAGTACCTTCTTTTTGAGGCTGGCCTCAAACTTGTGGCCATCCTCCAATTCTGCCTGGGCTTCCAAGTGCTAGGAACACAGGTGTGTGCCGCTATGTCCATCTTTATGTGGTGCTGAAGAATTGAACTCAAAGCCTTCTGCTTGCAAGACAAGCACTTTAACCGCTGTGCCATTCCTCCAGCCCCAGTACCTTGTTATGTAGTTATTTTCCCCTGAAGACTTCCTGTTCGGACAGTTTGTCTCTGAAACAATTTGTTGGCTTAGTTTTGAAAAGTTAGCTTAATTATTTTCTGAATTTAGGGTTTACTTGTTTAGAAAACATGGTAATTATTCTGCATGTTTTCCTGGATTAATTCTGTGGACAAAATATAGTTCCTGTGTGGTAGAGTTGTTTTTAGGCAGTTCACAGAAGTACCACACAGAAAACCAATTAAGGTGGTATAAACTCATTAATAATGTGCTGTACTGCTTTCAGCAGAGATTGTACAGCGACTTAGGGCCTCTTAGAAGATTGTGATAACTTCAAAACTAAAATCTTGGTTATTCAGATACAATGCTTTAAAAAATCAGCTTTTAAAAAACTATCAAGTTTACATGTTTTGGCATCAGCATTCTTTCAGTCCTTTTCTGAATTTATGTCTAGTGTTTTATTAGCCTTTTACATTAGAAGTATCAGTCCCTAGAAAACCAAATGTTAGGGCAATCGTCTAGTTGCTGTTGTAAGTCTGATTTAATGTATTGTTTGTTAAATGGAAAAAGGAACGTTAAAAATGGAAGCATTAAATGCTCTAGAGTGTGCAAGTAGCCTCACACAAACTTGGATTTTTTAGCTTTTTAAACTGCATTAAAGCTATATTTGTAAAGACAAAAGCATCAAATGATAATGAAAAGCTAAAACTAAAATATTTTTAGCTGTCTCCTTCTCCCTCCCACACGCTCCATTCCTACTGGGCAGGGTGGACGTAATTATTCTAGCAGTTTATTTTCATGCTTATGTTCATACCTCCACGTGCTTTGCTTGCCTCTCCCCAGTTTACAATAATGCCTGTGGCTGTTTATTTCACTGGTGAGAGATTTTGTCTTGTACCAAACCACTGACTTTCTTTTCTCCAGTTCCATACACAGTCACATCTGAAAGTTTGGTCATTGTCTGGATAATAATTATAGGGTCCATCAATGCACCATGATTTCATTTTCTGTGTTGTTCAATGATACTTCAATAATACTTTTAGACTTGGTACAGTGTTATGCACATCTATACTTCATTTCCCCCCATATTTGGGATTTACCATGAGACTGATGATGTAGTCTCTGTCTGTATATACACTGGGCAAAGAAATGTAGATTGGAAGCTGGGGATGTGTCTCAATGATTAGAGCCCTTGCATAAGAAGTGGAAGGGCCTGGGTTTGAATCCCCAGCACGTCACAATAGCAGGGCATGGTGACACATGCTTGTAATCCCAGCACTTGAGAGGTTGAAACGGGAGGATTGCTGGGAGGTCAAGTCAAGCCTGGCTATATAATGAGTTCTACAGAGTGAGACCAGAGAGAGAGAGAGAGAGAGAGAGAGAGAGAGAGAGAGAGAGAGAGAGAGAATAGATAGTGGTAGTGGCACATGTAAAGTTTGCTTCTTAGCTCGATGCTTTTAAGAGGTAATAACACTTTAAGATGTAGAGCACAGGGGGAGGTCTTTAGGTCTCTTGCCCTTGAAGGAAATCTTAGGACCTGGTTTATTCCCTCATCTGTTCCTGTAGTCGTGAAGTGAGCTGTTTCACTCTGCCTTCTATTCCTGCCACCACATGCCGCCTCATCACAAGTGCAGAAGCAACGGAGCCAACCAACTACAGGATGAACCTCCAAAACTGTCCGCCAAAATAACCGTATTTCTTTATAAATTATCTCAGGTATGAAACAAGTACAGATTGGAGATCTATTTCTACTTAAAATTGCGAAGGTCCTCCCCATGACTCCTAGTACCCCATGTTGCTTTTGAGGAACTTAGCCCCATTTTAATCAGAGAAGAAACATCATGCAGGTACATAAGTCAAATTTATCTCTATTAAATTTGCTTTGGAAGATGTGTCTGACGTGTGTAGATTCAGTGGACTTCCTAAAACTTCTGAATCTTTTCTGAGATCTCTGATATGTTGTTATGTGCACGTCTCTTCATTCTATCCTACGTAAACCTAAAAATTCCCATTCAGGTCGATTTTGTGGAGTTCCAGGAGAGGAGATAAATGCCTGAAGTCAATTTGCCATCTTTATCCAGCAGCCCTCTATGAATCGTTAAAGCCTCTCTAAATCGCTAATTTTAGCCATTTGAACTTTGGAAACAAAGTGATACTTAAGCTACTTCACACTTAAAGAGCTATTTATAAAGTACTTTGAACTTTTTGCCAGAGCAGTGCTACATAAATAAAATACTGTTGCTATTGAAATCCAGCTCCCCTCGGCTTGAAGGTAAAGGTCAATGAGCTACAGACAAATGGTAATGACACGATATAGATGTCAAAATGACAATATGTAACTCAAGGTCATAAAAGGTCATAAAATGCTCTTAAAGTATGAACAGCATTTCTCATTACACCTCCGGGTATCCCGGCTTCCACCTCCCCGGTAAGGAGAACATAAAAGGCACTCTAACAACAGGTGCAGCTGTGCTCCTCCGTGGTGTGCCGGCGTTTCATTTCTTTGTTTTTACTGAAAATATTATACATTCGTTTTTATTGGCAAAAGGAATGATGTGTGGGCTTCCGCACATACTGAGTTCTCTGAATGAGACATTCATCAGATTGGCATTTATGAGTCACCAAGCATCGTTGCAAGCCAAATCCAGGAATTATAAAGTCATTTACTCAGGATGTAATAGGGATAAATGAAATGCATCATCCTGTGAACCAGGAAACATACCTTCCGAGCTAGAGACACTACTGAAATTAGTTTCTTGTCCTGTATGGATTAATTAAGATATTTTCTTTTTTTTTGTTTTTGAGACAGGGTCTCACTCTGTGTGGCCCAGGCTGGTCCTGAATTCACTTCAGAACCCAGGCTGGCCTTGGACTCACAGCAATCCTCCTGTCTCAGCTTCCCAAGTGCTGGGATTACAGGTGTGTGCCACCACGCCCAGTTTATGTGGTGCTGGGGAATCGAACTCGGGTACTTAGCGCTTGACTTAGCGCTTGCTCAAGCGCTTCAACCACTGAGCCCTTCCTCCAGCCCCAAGATATTTTCTTTCAAAAATATTTTGAGGATGTTTGTGAACAGTGCAAGAATTCCCCGTGTCTCCACCTGCTGTGTCCGTAGTAATTGGTAGGACAAGAGTGGTGCTACCCAAAGTCACAGAATCACAGAGACATTTCCCTGGTACCCTGTTCTAGGATGATGGAGGGGGCTCTCACGTGTTGAGTCAGGGAACTCCCCAGTTCATGTCAAACTCACCTGCTTGTGTCCTCTCCTTTGTGCAATTTTCATTCTCATGTAAAGGCTATTTATTCTTTGGTCTTTTCTTGCAGCCCATCTCTGCAGATCCTTGGTCTATCAGGAACATTTAAAAAGGACCTTCAGGACCCTCAACATATATGTGATGTTTAAAAAGAAAACCCTTTATCTTGATGATTAAAATCAATTGCTTTCTATAGGAAAATCTGGCACAGTCACAGTTATAGCAACAGACTCTGAGTTTTATTTCTCCTTAGCACGGATCACGTCCCAGAACCGGAGTAGAAGTGGGGATAACACATCCTTCTGTTTACCCACAGGCATTGTTTTGAGACAAAGAGAGTCAAAGGAAAGAGAAGGAGAGATTGGTTAGAATTAGCCGACAGCTGACTCATCCCGGCTCACGAAAAGTTCCTATAAAAACTCTAGACTTTTTTTTTTATATTTCATGGTCCATTAAATAAACACTACTGATAAGTATAAATGTACCGATGTATAGGTTAAATCTATGTACTGGTTATTATTACATCTATTTTAAATCAAACATAAAATGTAAATTTTAGAAGAATGAGCCAAGCCAGAAATAAAGAATGTTGTATGTGTATTTCACCGACCGTGGTGGCTTGTAGTGTCATTAAGGCAAAGCTCTTCCCAAACTGTTGTGGCTTCCAAAGGACTTTGGTAGTCTCAATCTTGATCTGCTGACTTCTTATTAAATCCAGTTTTATCACAAATTTCCAACTCAGAAAGAGGTAGAAAGAGAATGAGATGTGCCAAGGGGGGATTTTCCTTCTGCATGCGTGTGTTTTATTATCTTAAAGCCAGTCTGTGGAATCCATAAACCCATTGTAATGGACGGAAGTGAGCTGCACTCTTCTGAGTGACCATGGGTTGAAGTGTCTCTATGAGCTCCTTTTCTATCGTAGATCCTTCATATTTCCTTAGGATACACCTAATTTGGTATGTGACACTGATCATGTGACTGATCTTGTGATTTGCTGAGGATGGTGGTGTCAGTCTGTGTATTAATCGTTAATCATTAGTATTGTTGATTTTATTGATTTTTTGAAGGGAAAACAACTATTAATAGAAACTGGTATGTTCAATGCTGCTATGTACATTCTAGGGTGTACGACTTTGGCGATAATGGCCCTAGTGTGCTGAGGTAGTCTGTCAAAACAGCTTCCTAGCGTTGCAAAGAGCATCATTACCAAACTTGTTTATGGTGATCAGCCATATCAGGATACTCTAATTTTGAGCAAAATCTTCTCCTGGCCCCCATATGATGCATGAGAAAATCTAGATCTGTCTGGTCAAGTGACATTTTTAACAAGTAGGAGCAGAGTTGACATTGAGCTTTCTTCATTGTGAGACCAATATTTTGGTGATACTGTTTATTTTACTGTGTCATCGGTCAGACAAGCAAAGAATTCATGGGCTAGAAATGGAGTTTAGTGGCAGAATACTTGCCTAGCACTTATAAGGTCCTGGATTGGATTTCTCACACTGGCAAAATAACCAAAGCAAACCAAAACATCATAACGACATGTAGGGCTGTTAAAGCCTAAAAATAAAATGCGGCTTTGTGTAGCTTTGGCTGTGGTGGGAGATTTATTGGCCTGTAAGAACCAGTTATCATAACGCTGATAGGTCTTTAGCTGAGACACATTTGTATTTGAAAATCAAAGTCTCATGGCAGGAGAAAGGGCTTTTCTTAGGGCAGGGGACCTTTGGACTTAGAAAATTTATTTCCTTATTCAATAAATTGCAACACAGAGCCCTGGAAGAGAAAGATTGGCTTAGATCAACATCATCCAAAATACAGAAAATTCTAGATTCTGTGGAAACAGCAAAATACATTTTCATTTCTTTGGTAGGATAAATAGATTCTTCAATGAGTCTGTTAATCAGTAACGGTTTGTTTGAAGACTCAGAATGTGACTCACTAATGGTTATGCCATCAATTTAAGGAAAGTAGCATTTGAGAAACTCTATTTTTAATTTTTTTTCTTTCAAGCATGGCTAGAGATAAGCTAAGTGCCTTGACAGTAGTACTGGATCATGATTAACAACACGTGTGTCCCCGAGGGTTGTCTGGTAGAGGGAAGCTGTATTTCTTTCATCCTTTCTTCCTCCTCTTGTTACTCTTTTCATTTTCTTTTCTCATTATTTTTTCTCATATCTTCTGTTCCTTTTCTCTCCTACTTCTTTGTTTCCTGCTGCTTTTTGCTTCCCATTTCTGTTTAGTTCCCTATTTCCCACTTTCTACTTAATCAGCCCAACAAAAGTCTTGAAAGTCTTGTGATTTATTCCACCACCTACCTATCCCAAAACAAATAAAATTTTGGGCCAGAAGGTAGAATATACCAGCCTGCAATGATTCTCCTGGGGTATATCTGAGTATGAAGTCAGCTTCCTCAAAACTACCTGGACTTACCAAGAGAAATCAGGTCTGCTGGGGGAGAGAACACTGGGAAAGCAGAATGCAATGCTCTCAGCAACAAATTGCATCCTTATCTTGCTGAGGAGAGAGTCCTTATGTACGTGACACATGGTGCGATGGCAACTTAGAACGTCAGCTTTTAGGCTGGTGGGAATCTTATTTCCTTTCCAGTCTTACTTCAGCGACAGCTAGGAGTCTATGGGATATTCCAGTGAGCACTAAGGGGACACCCAGTGACCTCCGCAGGAGGCTTTTGGAGTCAAAATTAAAAAGGAAAAGCTTCAATCAGAGTTTGGTGATGAGCAGTCAGAGGAGAAAAACTTCAAGAATTTAAGTTTAGTACATCATTTTTATACTCGTTGACTTTTTAGAGCACAGTTCGTACACCCCCTGGGCTAAGTTGGGCACTTAGTGACATAACCATCACCTCTGTTCCTCTTTTTCTAACGAGAGTCCAAGAGGGGACAGAGGCTGCTTTCTGATTTGGCAATGGAGACAGCAGATCCTTTGCCCCCTGTTATCCTCCGCGGTTCTGGGAGCTTGCTTGCCTTTCTCCAGGAATGCTTAGTGTGAGGCAAAGCCACATTTCGTCTCCCCGACCATCTTTAGACATGCACACGAGCACAAGGCGAAGGTTGCGTCCACTTGGTACAGAGAACCTGGCTGAGTTTACTTGTGTTGTGGCCTCTGCTCTCCTCTGCCTTATTCCAGTTTCTCAAAAAGAACAACGGGGAGTTCATCTCACGCAGCTTCTGATAACCTTGATGTGGACTCGTAAGCGATTCCAACAAAGCCCTTCGCTTACAGAAAGCGGAAGTTCTATTCCCACTTTATGGAGTTTAAATTACGTACATAATTGAGGCATGACGCATATGACATAAGTGCACCTAGGATCCTAGACTGTCTGCTCCTGCTTAGTGGCGTTGACCTGCCTTTATTGTTGATTAATTTTTGTGAGTCTTCTAGCACCTAGAGATTGATTTACTGTGCAATGTATTGCACATGTTCATTTGTCTTCCTTGATTCTGAAAACACTACATTGAAATCATTAATATTTAATTTGAATCATCAGACTGGACTTCGTGTCCTTGGTTTGAAATCTAGTAAAAATTGAAAAGCTAGTCCTTTGGTAAGGGGTATCATCAATGTAATCTTTCCTCTGAGAAATTAATATAACTATGCTTTATGATAAAGAATGATAAAAGAACATGTGAGAATCTTTTATTTTCTGTGCTTGAGGCCTCAAGTTCTTTTCACTAAAATCCATGTGTCACAGGTAAGCCACTTAGCTGTGCAAATGTGCATTCCCACTTGACAGAAATCGTTCTATTCTCTCTGTTCTTCCGATCCTGGTATCCTCCCGAATGTATTAACCAGAGCAACCATTTATGAGGAATCAGAAAAGGACATTGAATGCCTTGTGCATTTTATTTCATTTGAAATTGATGACATATGCACACATTTTGTGATTAAGGAAAAAAGATCACACACTTAATTGATTGAAGCTCTTAAATGTATTAAAAAAGTAAAAAGTTCCTCATCTTTTCTGTGCACTTTTCCCCCCATGATAAGCAAAGTAGAGCTTAGTACTAGAAAATACCCATTTACCTAAAGGGAGTTAAAATTTTCTGCTGCATACTGTAGTTCATGGCTCATTTCTTTAAGTACAACATGTTTACTATGAAGATATGTGACAAATGTTGGAGCAGGGTGTATGAACTTACTTCTTAATGTTGCTATTCTCTATTACCGCAACACTTCGCTTTGGGTTAAAAGAGGGCTGAGAATTTGGGACAAGGATTTGGCTGAATTTTCTTAAGGGGTCAAATAGTACTAATAGTTTCCCTTGTCAATTTGTGTCCCTAAGGCTCACGATAACCAGCCAGTAGATTTAAATCAAAGGGAGAAAGTGCCAATCTTTAATTGATTTTTTAAATGGAGAGTAAACAGTCTATTATCCCGAATTCACAGAAAAAGGGAGAGGAAGCTCTTTTCATCTGTGGGCGATTTGCTTGGGGGCATGGGTATATGACAAAGTCCAAGAGGCAGGAATATTATATTTCTGAAGTGATTGTTCTTACCTATTAGCCAGTGAGAAACCGGAACACTCTCTTGCACTAATTGTCAATTGTTGCATACAAAATCAATGGCTTAAAGCAATTACAGTTTATTGTCTTACAGTCTCTGTGGTTTAGCACTCAGAGTGTGGGTTAGCTGGTTGCTGCTGCCCTGGATCCCTTTCCTGAGGCTGCTGGCAAGCTGCAGTCTCAGACAAAAGCTGAACAGAGGGAGGTTTCATTGCCAAGTTCACTCAGGTGGTTTGCAGCAGGTCTGGTTCCGTAATGGTTGTTGGACTGATATTTTTGAGTCTTTGCTGGTTGTTGGACAGCCCTTCTAGTCCCTGGCGGCAAGAGCCTCTCAGTGGAGGCAACATGGTAGCTGGCTCGCAACCTGAGAAGTAAGTGCGGAAGCACAGGAGGGAGAACAAGACAGGGGACAGAGTCTTTGTGTAACCTAAACTCAGAAGTGACATTACAAACCCGAGTCCAACTAAGAATCTCTCTCCTCCAAAAACCTGCCAAATGAGCATGCTGTTAATAATCGAACTTCCTCATTTCACGTCATTGTCCCTCCTCCTCCTTACAACACGGCCCAACCTCAGCTTCAGGCCTTATCTGCTGCTCTGACGATGCTTCTTCTTGACTTGTGAGATGCCTGTATGACCTGCTTCACTTCCCACGCTCCCAGCCTCACCTGAGCACTGCTGTGGATGCGTGGATAGGCCTAGCTCTTCTCTCGGTAGATCATCTATTTGAGTTATCAGACCACAAAACTCCAACTCCAAAGCTGTTTTGTACCATGGCTTTTTTTGTAAGGGGAGCTTCGTCAAACCCATGAGGATTGGAAGGGGCCGTGACACCAGTGTGATTTCTGATTGACCCCATTAGGAACCACATGGATGGAAGAGCCCTGCCCAAATCACAAGGAGATATTAATGCTCACGAGTAACTAGACGCTGCTACAGGCGTTGGCTAAATTACTTTTAGCGTGTAGCAAAGACCAAAATAAATAAATAAATAAATAAATAAATAAAAAATAGGCATTAATGGTGTTGGCTCTTTGTGAGCCAGTGAAAGTTCCGAGCCGGCAACGGGATGATTTATGATCTTTTCCCATCTGCTTGACATTGTGCCTTGAGCATCAAGAGAAAAGACGATTTGTGAAGCCAGTCATATATGCAAAACACTTTCCATTTAATTTTCCCACAATATTCCCTCCCAGCCTCAGTGCCTAGCTAATTAATTGGGTTCACTGCATTTCATTTGGCACAAGTGGGTGATGAAGGCTTCACTGGGCTTTTGTGGTAGTGGATGAAGGCTTTACAATTGTGCATTTTGTGTTTTTACTTGTTTATTTCTCTCTCTCTCTCTCTATCAGCTGAGAAATCGTGTTTCCCTTGAGATGAGAAATTTCACTCCAATGGTATAGGGACTATTTTCCTTTCCTTCATGACTCTATGTCTGGTTAACTCACCAGGCTAATAATATACCTATAAGGCCACAATAAAAATCTTTTCTTTATCTTAGACTTGATCCCTGACTATAGGTCTTGGGAGCCAGAAGCAATTTCTAATTCTGCCTTTCAGTAGTTACTTGTCCTTGAGTGACATAACCTGGCTAAGTCTCTCTCATAAGTGGAAATAATAGTCATCTGGCAAGGGGGTTTTGTAGACTCATATTCATAGGTAGTGTGTACGCAATAAAATAGTGGCTATTATTTTTCCCTCTTTTATCTTTGTTCATTTAAGATTTAATCCCATTAAATAACTCCAATGCTTTTTGAAAAGTTTATTTTATTGTTTCTTCATGACTTTTAAAACATATATCATAAAATTTACTATTTTAAACTGTTTAAGTTATATTATTCAGTGACATTTAATCCATTCATAATGCTGTGTAACTATTACTTCGTTTCTGATCATATTCCTCATCCTATAAGAAAACCTCAAACCAATTAAGCAGTAACTCCCTATTTCCTCTTCCCTGAGCTCCCGGCATCTGCTAATCTACTTTTTGCCTCTGTGGATTCGGCTCTCCTGGATATTTCACATAAGTGGAAGCGTACAGTACTTGGCCTTTCGTGTCTGGCTTTTTTCACAGAGCACAATGTTTTCAAGGTTTCTCACTTGTGTGTTAAGTGACCGTTTTACCAAAGCACACTAGTCAGGGAAAGAATTGAATGAGTGAAGGAGGAAGAACGAGAAAGTGGGTCCTCTTCTGTGAAAGGTGACAAGCTCGTCTTTGTGGGAGGACAAACCATGTGAACCGTGCAAAGCCAGAGAGCAACAGGACACAGAGATGATGCTGTCAACTTTATTTCTAAATCAGCTTTTGCTGAGACAGAAGCATCCTCTGCTCTTTCCCGCTGTTCCCTCCTCCCTGTTTGCCTCTTCCCTTCCCCCTCTTCCCAGGCTCTTCTGCTTCTGCCTTCTCTGTCTTCTTACATTCTGTTCTTCAGTCTTTCTTTTTGTTTTACTTTTTTTTCTTCATCATTGTGTCTTTTGCTTTCTCTATATAAAGCAGAAGTCAAATTGTTTAATACTCAAAATTTCTGCTTGGAGGAGTGTGTCACAAGAACAGAACACACGTCATGTACATAAACTATTGACATCAGATAAAAACTCTCAATATAAGAGATTAGTTAAAACGTGGGACTTATCTCTAGGAGAGACTAAAATTTAGTTATTAAATTGTGCTCAATGAAGTATTTCATGACAAAGAACTTACTTATTTGTACAAAAGAGACCTTTGTACAAAAGAGTACTGCCATATGACTATAAGATTTTCCTAAATCAGAGTGCTATAAATACTGTGCTTCTTTATGAAGAAAAAAATTAAGGGGATACACTAGAAATTATAATAGTCATTATGTTAGTGGGACCATTATCAGTCACTTTTCCTTTGTTCTTTTTTTTTTGCCTTCAAAGTGTTCTACAACACGTACATTGACTTTTGCATCAGATAAAAAGGATAATAAACGTTATTATTGAGAGTGGGGTAGTAGAACAACATGATCTATGACCCAATAGCCAACGATTTTGTTTCAAGTATACAGAAAGGTCACTCGTTTGCTGAAGGTTCTCAAATGGGATATGTCTAGAGGCATTTTTGGGTGTCACATCGTTAAGTGCTTCTGGCATCTGGTTCGTAGAGGCCAGGGATGTTGCCCAACATTCTAAAATTGACAGGACATGTTTTCCTTCCCTCAATAAAGAATTTCCAGCCCAAATGTCAATTATGTCAGCCTACTTATTGGTTGCTTTAAATATTTTAAGTTAGTTTGTTGACTAATATCAATGGAAGGTGGCCACATCGATTGGGTTATCTTTAGTGGGTATGGAGAAATGAATTTACCTCCAAGTCAGCAGAAGCACTATGCTGACATAAGTCGGGGCTCTGGATGAAGTCAGGCTATCTGCCCTCTCCTCTACCCCAGGTTGGGCGTCCTTTCTCACCTGGGCTGGGTATCTGGAAGAGAAGAAGGCAGGCATTATGGTAGATGTTAGCTGTTGACAGTAATTCAGGCCATAGAAATTCCATGGAAGAAATTAATAACGGTAATTGCCATGTTGAGAGTACTCAAGCCACACAGAGCAAAAAAGTTCTGACTGAGGGAATAGTGCCACCTACTGAATTGCATTTGTGTTTTCTCTAGGTCTTAACTTATATAGGTTTATACTTGAAGTGTTCACTTTCAATTATTGATTTTTGTACATCCATTGTTACCTTAAGTTTAACATTAAGCCAAAATGTTAGATAATATTTAATTATTATTGGATCCAGGTATGCTTTAGTAGCAGCTGTGAACAACTGTATGCCCATCCAGCTCCTGAATCTAAATCGTACTTGAATACCTTGGGTTGATTAATACCGATTGTGTATGGCAGTTTCGAGGAAGGCATCTCTGGGTAGAATGCTGTGAGCCTGATTGATTTTTTTCATGGTTATAATAAAGATTAAAATATATTAAATGCATCATTTCCAAGTGTTCCCAAGTTCAAGAGAATTAAAGCACACTATATTGGCTACCATAATATTACTAATACTTGTACTTCTTTGAGATTTTGGCTTTGATCTTTTTCCTTTGTATATTTTTAAGAGTACATTTAAAATTCTCCCGTGTTTTGCCTGAGAATTGTAAGAAATTTTCTAAAATGCAATGCATATATTATAGCTATTTAATAATGGATGCCTTCTTAGGTAATTTGAAAAATCATTTGAATTGCATCTTTAATTGGATGGGTCAGATAATTTGTTGCCATGGTGAATTCCCTTATTGGGATGAAAGGGTTTGCCTCATATGACTCATAAAAATTATATGCCTCTGTGTAATATGTTAATTCATGGTCCTAATCAAACATTTAATTACATAACAACCCTGGATTATTTTGTAGGCTGAATCAAAGGCTAATTCATCCAAATTTCAAGTGGTATTAATATATTAGAGAAATTAAAATTTCTATCATTTGAAACTTTGTTTCTTAGTTTTAGCTGTAGTTAAGGTGAAAAATTATAGATTTTTAAGGCTAGCAATAGTAATAGAAAAATCTAGATTCCTCATGTGTATCTTTTTGTAATGATTTGTGTGATTCAGAACTCAGTTTTGTAATTTAGAATGTTCACTTTATTGCTCTGGAGTCATGGCTGCCTATTGGCGCGAGCACAGAGGGGTCACATGTTGAAGAAGAGCCTCTTTCTGGTGTTACTTACCTTTGGAAAAAATAAGACTGTGGTCTTTGGAAGATCATTGTAGCCATTATTATTTTTTTTTTGAAGACAGGTCAAATCCAATATCTTGAAGAAGGATAAATACTAACAATATTGTTCCAGAAGGTATGCTGAAAATAGGTCCTTAGCTAACATGGCCTGATGACACCTTGACCTTGGGCTTCCAGGATCTAGAACTGTGAGAGAAATTTCCTTAAGGCAGTCCTGGAAGATGAGTGCATCAGACATAACAGCTATTCATTTCCAGTTGAGTTCAGCTCGCATTTATGAGCATCACTGTCAGCCTGGTGAGAGAAGTGGAAAGACAAAGACTGGAAACTCTGACATGCAAGGTCATAGTCAACCAACTTCAAACAGACCCATGAAATTGCCTGACAAGCCTACTTGTTTCCTAATTAATGTGCCTAACCACATTCCATGGTGACTTTTCCCATCACCAGTCTCTTCATTACCACTCCACATAGGCTTTCTTGTGATCTGCATGCAGTAGTCCCTAAATCTGCTTTTAAAAAGACTTTGTTAGGTTATTTTTTTTTTCTTAAAAAATGAAAGAAAAGTAAAACCCTAGAACTTTCCAAAAGGGCAGCTTCCTTTTCTAACTGTCACCATTCCTAGGGCATCGTGGGCTCCAGTAGGGACGTGTGCCTTCTGCAGCAGAAGTTCTGCTCCCAGGAGAATAGAAGGGCACAGGTATGTCTGCATACATGTTCCGACGGATGGTGGGCTGTGTGGCTTTTAAGCATATTCCTTATCAAGCCCTTTGCAACACTGTCACTCAGAGCTATGACTCCCCAGTGTAGCTATAATCAAAGTTCAATCACCTTATAGTCAAACACTTTTAACACCAGAGGATAAAAGCTTACAGACATTTATCCTGGTGATAAAGCGGCACAGATGCGGCACTGCCAGTGGCTACTCAAGAGCAAAGTGAAGTGTCCTTGAGAAAGGTTTCATCTTTGTGGAACTGCTTTAGTTTCTGGGTGGAGCAGGGCGTTTGTAGCTTCTTGCTCTAATTTGTGTGAGTGATGTTGCTGGTGGGTTGCCATGGTTACTTCAGCCTGCTGGGCAGCAAGACAGATTTTCATTGTAATGAATTTGAACACCACAGCCCAGCCCTAGTCTTGCCCTCCAGGGGATCATCTCCTGTGTTCGCTCACTTGGTCATGCACTGCACAGGGTAAGGCAAGCACCGGGAACATTACCTTTGCTTCTCTCTGCTTTTCTTAGGGAAGCAGCCATGCCTAATTTGAAAGAAAAAAAGCCTAGAAAGATTGTTGCTAGACGTGTGCTTCTTAACAATATTTTTGCACTATCTACTATGCCAAGACAGCAATGAATAAATGCTCTCGAAGTAGCTGGGATTTAATTTAATATAGTTACCTAGAATCCACTCTGCTATCCAATTGGCAAGAATGGCCAGGCAATGAAATAAAAATTAAAGTACTCACTACCATAAAGACATTTCAGTTGTGGTATGTAGAGGTACCCAAGACTGCCAAAATGGAATTTTCAATAAACTGTCTTCCCCAGAGTCATTATGGCCTGGTGGAAAAAACAGCAAAATCCTGGTTAACTTTGGGATTAGATATATTTGGGTTCAAGCACTTACCAGTGCTGCAGTCGCCAAACTGTGCAACTCAGGGCAACTTAGCTTTTCTGAGCTGCAGATTTATTGAACTTCTACAATTATGACATACACACCTAATTTATAGGCTATTTTTAAGAATCAGAGATAATCAATGCAAGTGCCCCAAGAAACAATAGGCACTCATTTCATAGTGGATATCATTATTTATTTATGTTTTTGGTGTTTTAAAGTTTTGAGTTTAAAAATAAAGGAACAAAGAAAATCTCACAATTCTTACTACATTGTTCATATGTTCGCTGAAGCTCATCAACATTGTCATCCTGGAATAAGCCCACTGTACTCGAATAAAAAGATCCTATGGCTTCAAGCATTTTTTTCTCAAAGTTTTTTCTTTCAGCAAAAAAGGCAATGCATAAATACCTTCGTGCATTTCAACTTGAAACACTTGGGTCTTTGCCGATAGATCAACATCACAGAGCCTTTCTCTAACTCCTGAAATGTAACAGCTAGTCAGAGAAAAGGTATTGTCACTACTTGGACCAAGATTGAGAAATACTTTTCAGATAAAGGAATGTATTTTCCTAAAGTATGTTTGGGTTGAGTGCCCAGGGAGGAGGCTGCAAAAGTCCAAGTTTTTACTACCTTTCTGAAACCTTCTTCAGGCATTGAGAGTAGTCGGAGACCTTGGGATGGACAGTCCCATCCATTTGCCTTTTGTTGGAGGCTTGTCTTATCCCGAGTAGCCCTGCAATTTTGATGTTCTGGAGGATCAGGAGACACAGAGCTCTGGCTGCATCACTGCACACAAAGGACATGGGTAGCCTTATCAGCAGCACCAATGCCTTTGACAGAAGCCTGTGTTCTCAGGAGACAAGGGGCGCGGTAGAGGCCAATGAGCAGCTGTTTGACAGGGTTTTAGTAATAAAATAAAATAAAATAAATTAGCACCCTCTGAGAGACAGATGGACAGATCTACAGACAGACACATTTTCTGGCATACAAATGTGTTCGAGCTCAGTATTGAGTTGTGTTAGTTCATTGTAGTTTCATGATCCAGAAAAGCAATTCTCAAGGTGTACAAGGTATAGATACACACACACACACACACACACACACACACACACACACACACACACACACACACACACACACGCACACACACACACACACACACACACACACACACACACACACACACACACCTTCCCTATAAGATATTTGATAATATATGAAGACATTTTGGATAATTTTGATCATCACAACTAGAAAAAAAATTTTTCTTGAGACAAAGTCTTTCCCTGTAGTCCCGTGTAGTCCTGAGCTCACTATATAGTCCAGGTGGACATTAAACTCACAGTAATCATCTTGCCTCAGCCTCCCAAGTGCTGGGATCACAGGCATGTGCCACCACATCCGGTTGACACAACTGAGGAAATACTAATGGCATCCAGTGTGATCAAACATCCTGTGAATCCTACAACTAAGGATGACCCTGGCCAAAATGCTGGCATGGCCAAAGATGAAAAATCCTGATAATCAAGAAAAAAAATAACAACAACAACAACAACAACAACAACAATAACAAAAAGCCCACATCCTCAAGATATCCTATTCTTTCACTCTGACACTCCTACCAAGAATATCACATTTAGATGGCTTCTGTGGCATTTTCAATAGCTTGACTCATGAAAGGAATGTCCTAGTTAGTGGCTGATAAGTTATAGCCCATATTAGAAATAATCTAGCCACTTATCTGATACCCAAGTCTCTTAAAATTCAAGTCAATTGAGTCTGGTTAGTTTTGGATCTCAGAAAAAAATGCAGTAAGAATAATGATAAATAGTTAAAATTTTTACTTTATAGGAAAGATCGAAAACAACATTCAAGGGAGGGGAAGTGTCCCGAGTCCTTTCTCATTCTCTCTGGGTTCCAGCTACATGACATTTCCTAAGTAGCTGGAGGTTCTCTAGGGCAAAACGACCAAGGAAACAGCAGAGGTAACGTATTCCTGGTCCTTGCCTGGTTCATAAAATGACCTTCCGTTTTATTTCTTCCTTATATGCAAAGAGGGAGGGATCCTGGGAACTCAAGGAGAGGGTAAAATTTCTTGACTTGCTTCTTGAAGGAATGCAGCCTGACCAGGAAACTTGGACTCTGCATCTTTTGTGAGATAGAGAGAGAAAACAAGTATATTGTGTTAAGCCACTAAAATGCTGAGGTAATAGTTAAAGAACTTCACTGCTGTGACTAATCACACAATGAACTAGGCAAGCATAGACACGATGGGCCGTGGTTTGTGGCTGCCTGTCTGGGATTACGTGCAGAGATTTACCTCAACCCAATGTGCAAAGGCATACACAATTTTACAAAATTAATGATGCTTCTGAATGTGCTGGCACTTACATGTGCACATATTCTATTCTGAATCTTGGGTAGGAATCAGAGTATATGCCACACCCCATTGCCAGTGCTTTACATAATGGAGAAAAGCGTCTGTACGTATTGGGCACCCATTTTGATGATTTTGGGTTTCTAAACCCTCCATGAAGATTCATAAATTCACATATTATCTCCTAATTGCTACATGGTGTTGCATGTTAAGTCTGGGACTTAGCTGAAAAAATGTGGAATACACAAGTTTTTTTTTTTTTTTTGCCAGACTATTCCCAGTTGGTTGCATATCTCAGGAGCCAAAAGCTTATTACTTTCCAAGTTGTAATTTAAACTTGTTAAAATTGCCTCCAGACCCATCTTTTTCATGTAGCACAATGGGAAAAACCAAGTGCTTCGGCTCCAAGTGTGTTTCTTCTGTAGTCCTCACACCCCGAATCCCCCTTCCTGGGGCAACGTCGTTCTTACTTCCTCGACAAGTCGTGCAGGACCATCTCTCCAAGAAGGCTTCTCACTTTTTAATGCATTCTTGAGACATCTGGCCTCACATCTGGCAGGTGACGTGGCTCTGAGTCTCTCAAACACGTGTGGTCACGTTTTAAGGTCTTTGTGGGATGACTGGGGGGAGTAAGTGGGCTCTGGAACTACGCAGAGAAGTGACCTGGTGACAGCATTAGGCTGGCTTAGCCTCCGGATGGTGCTGGGGAATGTGCGTGCTGCACCATGTAGGAACCTGAGCGGGACTTTGTGGTTGAGAAACACGAGAGCCAAATCTGACTCCTTAGTTTGCCGTTGTGTCACAGAGAAGGCCTTCGATGACGTGCCCTGGGCTGGCACTGAGGACAGGTTCCACAGGCTGACAGAACTTGGGGAAAACATGCACAGGCTGGGGGTGTACAGGCAATTATGCCGAACATGCAGCTCTCCACATTAAGAATGTAAAGGATGGTCCAGATATGGTGATGTGCCTGGAATCCCAGCTACTCAGGAGGCTGAGGCAGGGAGACTGCCAAGTTCCAGGCCAGCCTGGGCTGTATAGTGAGACTTGTCTCAAAATGAAGCATCAAACAGCTGAATATGTAGCTCAGTAGTAGAGTAACCTTGGATAGAATCCCCAGTATTGTTAAAAAAATTAAAAGTGAGATGCTTTTCAGCAAAAAATGTATATTTGGTTTTCATTTGGTTTCATGGATAGGAGTTTCTACTGTATGTTGTTAAAGTACACTAAGGAGAGGAAAGAGGGAACTACTTATACTTTTATTAAAGTAGCGCCCATATCTGAGCAGTTTATTCTCAGTGTTTTCTTCATATTCCAAGAGTCAGAGTGTGCAGCACCAGCACCCTGGAGGGGATTTGTGTTATCAGTTGCCTCCATGAATGAATGCAGCTGTATCTCACTATCTGACCTAGTCATGGTGGAGTGTCATGCTGTGGTAACAGACACCCCCAGATATCAGTAACTGGAAACAAGGGGAGTTCATTTCTTACTCTCCCCACAGACTCATGGCTGGAGGGCACTGGCTCCTGTCATCTTTGTTCTGGAACCCCAGTGGATGGAGGAGCTTCCATGTGGGATATTACAGAATCCAGCAGCAGGAAGAAAGCATGGCAAACCACAGATGGGGTCTGCGGCGCTTCTGCAAAAAAGAGCAATAAAGGGCTTCACTACTTTTGTTCAATTTTAGTGGCCAGACTAAGGCTCTGAGCCAAATATAACTTCAAAGAGTAAAGTCTGAATACCAGAAATGAGACTTGGATACCAATAAAAATTGGTAATATGTTATTCTCCCCTTCAGCAAGTATTCACACACGTACAGTCTTTAAGTCCAAATATGCAATTGGCTCTTGAAGAAAGATAAAGAAATCTAACTGGGGACAGTTTTAGAATTGTACTCAG
The DNA here is from genome assembly GCA_004027205.1 of Ctenodactylus gundi. Taxonomy (NCBI): domain Eukaryota; kingdom Metazoa; phylum Chordata; class Mammalia; order Rodentia; family Ctenodactylidae; genus Ctenodactylus; species Ctenodactylus gundi. Next base: position 199,057 of record PVKB01001878.1, on the reverse strand, counting down.
AATAGAAGAGACATAATGGTTTAAATTCCTCTCCTGGCTCAAGAATCCTTTTTTTTTTTTCCCTGCTGGTCTTAGGAATTGAACCCAGCACCTTCATGCTAAGCTGCATCTTCAGTATGTTTTAATCTGTCTGTCTATCTATCTATCATCATCTATCTGTCTTTTTTGATATTAGAGTAATGCTAAGTCACTAAGTTGACCAGAATGAGCTTGAAATTGTGGTGCTCTTGCCTCACCCTCACAGGCTGCTGGGTCTCTAGATGCTTATGCCTATGCTTGGCTTGGTTCAGCAGGGGAAAGGCACCTTATGGCCACCCCTTTGTTGCAGACTTAGCTGTGAACTAGTGCAGTACAGTCTCTGAATTGAGTGTTTTTAATTTTGCTATCTCATTTTTTTAAAAAAGTGAATATTGCTCTGACTAAATTTCACTTTTTCTTTTTAAGATTTTTACTTCTTTATTTACTTATTTTCCCCAATAATCCTTTGAAATAGTGTGTGTTTATGGTAGATAATAATTCTTTTCTTTTTCATTGTTTTCATTTTTCCCTCCACATTTTATTGATAGGTATACATGCAAAATTCAAGGTTTACAATGAGGTTGAGCATTTTGTGCACATTCCTATCTTGTCAAGGTGACAAGGGCTTTCCCACTCTCCTTTTGTCCCTCCCCGTACCCACCCCTCCTTCCCTCCTCCCCCACCCTACCACCCTCTTTCAATTTGTCTTTTGTCTTAAGTTCCAAAGGAGTTGTGATCTGGGTCTCTCATATCAGAGAGACCATTCGATGTTTCACCTTCTGCTTCTGACTTACTTCACTAAGCATGATATTCTCAAGTTTCTTCCATTTGTCTATAAAAGCCTCCACGCTGTTGGACTTTATTGATGCATAGTATTCCGTTGTGTATAAATACCACAGTTTGTGTATCCACTGGTCTGTTGATGGGTATTTTGGTGACTTCCATATTTTAGCTATTGTTAGTTGTGCTGCTATGAACACGGGTATACATATGTCTCTGCTATGTGTTGTTTTGGCCTCTTTTGGATATATTCCCAGAAGGGGTGTCAGTGGATTGAAGGGGATATTTATTTCTAGTCTTTTGAGAGCTCTCCATACTGCTTTCCAAAGGGGTTGTACAAATTTACACTCCCACTAGCAGTGTAGGAGGGTTCCTTTCTCCCTGCAGCCATGCCAGCACTGATTGCTATTTGAATTGTTGATGTAGGCCGTTCTCTCTGGGGTGAGATGGTATCTTATTGTTGTTTTGATTTGCACTTCTTTTATGGCTAGAGATGTTGAGCATCTTTTCATGTATCTGTTGGCCTTTTGCATTTCTTCCTGAGTGAACTGTCTCTTCATTTCATTTGCTCACTTTTCAATAGGATCCTTTATTTTGGTAGGCTTACTTTTCTCCAGCATTGTTTTCATTTTTGTATCCGTAAGAAATTTGTCCCTAGTCGTCTGATTCTCATCTCACTGATGTCGCATCGAACTGTTTCTCATTTTTGAGCTCTGTTGAGCAGACAAAAGGCAAATATGAAGCGTGAGGAAAACACTTTGGCATGTTCAAAATATGGTCAAAGAAAATTAAAGGTGATGCTGTCAGAATTTTTTGCAACAGATACAACCTCAGTTCTTACTTATAACTGTTTACAATGTTCAGACAGTCTCTTACCAGTGCTATTCATTTTCTTCTTTGCTACAATTCTTTTCTTAACTCAAAGTAGTGAAATGTTAATTGACTCAGAGAAGTTAAAAGAAACAACAGAGCAATAAAACGAAGCCATCCGGAGTTTGTAGGAAGTCAGGACAGATGGGTAGATATGATGAGGAAAATAGATTGGCTGATATCCATCTGAGGCAGCCACAAACACAAACAAAAAACCAGCCTTCTCTTTTGAAACTCCACCTTAGGTCAGAGAGAAAAGAGCAGAATTAATTCAGTATGATGCCTGAGGAGTAAACATTTCATTCCTCTTTGGTTTTGCCTCAGGTTTTAATTTATCAGACACATACAGGGAATTTCTCTCATGCCACCTTGCAGTCTTTTGCTGTGTTTTACTTAGCATATAATGGAGCAAAGCCTCATAGAAATATGTTCTGCCATTGCAGCATTCTGTGGGCAGTTCAGTACCAGGAATTAGCCTGTTTTGTGCACTAGAATCTTGGGCAACATATTTATAAATCATAGAGCTGATGGGTCTACATATTTACAAATCATATAGCTTATAGTAAGAATATACAAAGAAATACTACAACTCAATAATAAAAAGGACAAATAACACAATTTTAAAAATGGGCAAAAGATTTAAGAATCCCTTCATCTACTCTCTAGAAAGTGTAGAACCAGAAAATTGGGATGCAGTTCAGAGGCCTGAGAGCTGAAATGCTATTAGTATCAATACCAGTCCCAGCCTGAAGTCCTAGGAACCTGAAATAGTAAGGGCAGGAGTGGCTGGATGCTCAGTTCTGGAATCAGGCAGAGGGAGGAGGAATCCAGCCTTCCTCTGCCTTTTTCCTATATTCAGGCCTGCAACAGATTGAACGGCTTACCCACACTGGGGAGCACCGTCTGTTGTATCCCATCCACTAATCCACGTGCTAAGCTCATCCGGAAACACCCTCACAGACACACCTAGAAATAAGGTTTAATCAGATGTCTGATTGTTGTGTTGTCCTGTGAAGTTGGCACATAAAATTAACCATCTCATTCTACTTCTTTCCAGTAAGTTTAAGATCATTGGCTTTTCCCGTGTATGCCAGTCTTTGTTACGTTGCCTTGTTTGGAGAGGGCTCAGCACATGTCTTCTTCAGTTTAAGAATGAGTGACAATCGTTCCTTTAGGAGGCAAGAGTGGCTTCCATGGAGGACAGATTCAAATAAGGAATAGGTATCCTCAGGATAATCATGTGAATTGTTTTTAACTATGGATTGCTACTATTTTAGGAAACTAACTTTTGACATATTGGAATTCTTCAAGCATTGTCCTGATAAAGTGGCACAATGTTTCTGTAGAGATGAAGGGTACAGTAGAAGGCACAGACTCTGACACGGATCATGACATGCCGTGCACTAACTATGCAATTTTAGAAAAAAAAAATGCATTCCTCTAATAGTTTCTTTACAAAAGATAAGTATGTAATACTTTACAGGTAGTGACAATTAAATTAGATAATATATGTAAACTTGCTTTGCTATAGAAGGATGCATGCAAATAATGTCAGTATGAGCTGAGAATACATTTTTCAGTACCTTTATTTCATTAGAAAGAAATTGCATGAGGTCCATAGATTCCTACATTTCGATAGTCTTTACACTGAGAAAATGGTGTTCTCTCCAGCATAAAAATGGTGGTCATGGTAACAAAACTAAAGTATACATAATAAGTTAGGAGTCAACTTGAGAAGTCGTGTGCTTAAGTTGGAATTTTTTGAGCAGGTAACTGTTGCTATATTAAAGTGGCTGAAGATCCCTATGTGTTTGAGGTTCTTGTGCCCGTAATATATATTATATAACCTTTTGCAACTATATGTTCAGTAAATTTTTTTTTTTTGTAATTCATACAGACAGCCCTTTGTTGCCAAAGATCATGCAATTCTAAGCAGGATTGACATATTTTTTTCCTCTCTGGATAGATTTTATTTAAAATCCTTTTATGTTTTAATACTTTCTCCTAAGAACAAGATGGCTCATTTTTTTTTCTCATTTGTGAAGAGTGGATAATAGTTTTCTTATTAAAGTTATCAGCCTTTCCTTTTGCTCTTCCAAAGCATCATCATCATCACAGAATCTCAGAATATAATATCTATAGGATTGTTCTTCTTCTTCATAGGAGAAAATTAGGACATTAATCTTTTAAATGACTCACCCTTAGTTTCAGAACCAGTTAATGACTGAGCCAGAGATTTTATCCCTCATAATGCTAAGGACATCAATCTGGCATTTTTCTGATACATATTTATATCAGAAATATATATATATATATATATATATATATATATATATATGAAGAGTAAAAACAGAATCCTTCACTAAGCCTAGAGAAACAGGGAGTAGTATTCTAGAGGTTCTCTAAAATAGTCTTATTTGCACAATCCTGACTAAGGATTTAACAGATAGGCCATCATGTTCTTAATTTTTTCATTCTTACGTTAGGTTAACAAAAAAGATGCATGTTGTGAATACAGAAGGGAGCAGAAAAAAGGGAATTGGATAAACCACAGTCTCCTCTCTTCGATGCATCGGTTTTCTGATACACTCATCAAGCGTTTACTGAGCGCTTCGTGTATGTCAGCCTTATTTTATTCTCTGAAGATACAGGGATTTAAGACAATAGGCATTATTTCGGTTTCATAGGACTTCCAACCCATTAAGCAAGATAGGAGGGATTCTGTGAATATATCTACCTGATTCCTACAATTACAATGAAGGTAATCTTTGAAGAAATAGATGGGCTCCTGAAATACCATATCATCAAGCCACATGGATTCAGGAAGTTTCCCAAAGAAGTCTCCTTTAGCCCAAACTGGAAACATCAAGCAGGTGGCAGGATGTGGGAAGAGAAGTGTAAGCAAAGAAAGAATCTGAACAAAGATCCTAAGGAAACATGTTGGGAAAAAATAAAAACAGATAAATTTGACATGCGAGAGCAAGCGGAAGGACTCATTGAGGAAAGGCAGGTCCAGGTTATTGACAATCTTTGAACTTGGCTCCGAAAGAGCCTTGAAAGATTCTGACACGTGTAGCACAGCTTTTTATTAAAAAGCTCTGAATAGACAGGAGTTTCATCACCTTGGCTGCACATAAAGGAAGCAGGGAGGTAAGACTACATAAAAAAACCATTCGGAATTGTTTGAAATAATACAGAGAAGCAATAGGATGGTCTTTCCTGGAGTGATGGCAACAGAGAGAGGCATGTTGCATCTGAACTAGATGATTCAGGCGGATCTCTTTGGAGGCAAGATCTGGGGTCAAGACAGATGTCAATGACAACTTCCCCATGTGGGGCTTGAGAGGTTAGTGCTGTGGAGTAATTTCAGTTACTGATTAGGGAAACGTAGAAGGACAAATTTTACTTTTTTGTTTCCAATGGAAGCAGTAGCCATACAAGTGTAATCTTTTGGACTTACTGAGTTTGGTGTTATGTGGCTTGTCAAAATAAGGATGTTAATCTTGGCAGTATTGGTAAAGGACCGGGCTACAGTTACCAAGTAGCCCAATGGAAGAGAAACACGATCTCAACAAAAGACCTATGTGTGTATGTATCTGAGCTGTCCTCTTATAGGAGTATATAAAATGGCACTCAAGATTGAGGTCATCAAAGCGACAAGGTAAACATGAAGAGACGAGGGCCCCTGGATAGTTGACTGGCTTATTGAAGTAGGTAGTGTGAGAGAGATCACCAGTGGCACGGGTTAGTGTGGCAGTGACTAGGCTGAAGCCAGTGTCTAGAAATCAGAAGGAGAACTTCTCAGAGGACACAGAGGAATAGCAACCTGTGAAACAGTGAAAAGGACCAGAACCGTGCAACCGTGCGGACTGCACACCCGGATGTATGCAGATGCAGATATATTGCCCCTGGAATAATGGCTGGCTGACTCAAAGTTTCAGGATCTGATTTTGCTCTGACAATTAATTCAATGGCTCATGTCTAAGCTGAGTAGAATTCCTCTACTGAATATTTATAATGATGAAGATGATTTAAAAAAAATCACTTGGAAGCCCATTGGAAGATGAAATGAGATACATGAAGTGTTTAAAAATTGACTTCTATCAGCCTGCCTCTTGATTCTGAGCTAGCAGAAAAGCCAGAGAGCAACTTTGGGTTCCTTAAGTTTGAGGGTTTAACAACAACAGATATTGGGAATAGCTTTCCCTGTAAAACAGGATGATGTAGGGCCCACGTGGTGAGAGTCATAATTGTGAACCCATATTGTCATGGTTTCCTGACAGACTTTTGAGTGCTGAAAAATGAGACAGGTGAGAGATTCTAAGGACACAGATTACGAAATAATCTAAAAGGATTCAAAGCATGTCTTTTCTATCCTTGCATTATGCTGTGAAACATGTAGTTTACAGTAAATTTTTGAAAAGGCTCAAATTTCTGGCTGGTGGTACGGAATCATCTTTAATTATTATTTAGGTGCTCCATACCTGAAAAAAATGTACGGCTGCTTGTTTCCGTTGATTGGTTGAATTCATCACACAAAAGTATGAATTCCCAGTTGGATGTCAATTCCAAGAATTTCATTATCATTTCACAAATTTGAAATGGTTACAAGTCTCAGCTCTGATTAATTTTTAATCTCTCAAGAGCAACACATGGAAAAGAGTAACACAGGGAAATGACCCAATTTTACCATTTGAGTTAAAATAGATGTATCATTGACTAAGAGTTAGGATGCTTAGCCTGTATAGATGAGACAAAAATGTCTGCAAAATCCATGGCATGCCTTCCTGGAGATCCTAAGTACAGGTCCTATTTAAGAGAGCTCATGATTGAATGAGAGATGACAAGTATATACAAATAATTCTAAAAACATAGGAGGTGATTTCTGTTACAAAAATGTGTTTTAGAAACTCAGAAGGGGGATATGAAATGTCATGGGGAGAGGATTTACAGAGGACATAATGTGAACTGAATTACATTGAACGTTTTCATCAGTAGTAATGCTTCGGAAGGAGTCATTTGCATCTAGCGGAATGGGGCAGATGAATTCATGAAAGCAGAGAGGACCTGGATTTTCAGCGAGGGAACTGTGGAAGGATTCCAAACAGTGGACTGATATGTAACTTATGAATTAAAGGAGATTGTCTGTGATGAGGGTTAGGGTAGGGAGCTTATTATATACAATAACATCTAATATGCTATTACAGTGGTCCAGGTAAAGAACTTGGGAATATCAGCAGTGAAAATGTAACATTAGCAATGAAAATATAGCTGTACTTTTCAGAACAGAAGCATTTCGTGTGTGTGCACATGCGCAGGTGGGTGGGCATGCATGTGTGTGTCTGTGGAGAGAGAGAAAAGAGAGGTAAGGAGAGGATAGGAGGAGAGAAAAGATGAGAGGAGAAGAGAGGACAGAGGACAGAGGAAGAAAGGAATTAGATCACACCATTGTGAAGGCTGCCAAGCGTGAATTTTATAGGATAGGTTGGCAGGCTTCAGACCTAGGGAAGTTCAGGTGGCAGCAGTTAAAAGTTTAAATGTGATTTGCTAGCAAAATTCGCTCGTCTTCCTGGGAAGTCACACTCGTTTTTGTTTTTCTGATCACATCTTCAACGGGTTGGTTGAGGCCCACCTGCATTATGAAGAGTTCTCTGTTTATCCTACACCTACTGATGAAATGTTGATGTCATCTGAGAAATAGCTTCATTGAAATATTGAGAGTAATGTTAGACTGAATGTCTGAGTACTGTGCCTCAGTCAAGTTTAAATGACCATCGCCATTTCTTATTCTTGTTTGATTGTTTGTGTAGGCTGACTAGAAGTCTGAGTTAAAGACTGGAACTCTCCAGATGGCCTACCACTGAAGCCTAACCCACCATTACTCAGCTGTTTTTGCACAAATTACCTAGCATCAATCACCCTGCTTTTGAGAAGGGGGACATATATCTATTATCTATCTATCTATCTATCTATCTATCTATCTATCTATCTATCTGTCTATTTACCTGTATATCTGTATATCTATCTACTTATTTTTCTGTGTGGTTACTGATATTGCTTTATGTAATTTAATCATATAATATATTTTAATTGCATATAATGTATGCAATATATGACATATACTTTTATGTCTTTATATATACGCATATATATACGTACATGTATAAGACCCTCTCAGTAGCTACAATTGTAGGTGACCATAGGGAAATTAATGCCAGTACCTGGGTCCCTCTCTTGTTGCTTCATGCCCAAAGCGGCGCTGTTGGCCTATGTAACACATATGATCCATTCCAGCGGTGAGCAGCACATTCACTAATGGCTAAGGAGGTGGGTGATGGCTCCATTTACACAAACCGGTGATCCGTTGGTTTTTAATTCAGAACACTCTGCAGTGCTTTGGGAATGTTCTTCCAAAGTTCACTATATCACATTTTTTTATAACAAATTTTATTCTGTTTAATTTAACATGCTTAGAGAAACCACATTATAGGGGTGAGTGAAAACTCAGATATTGATTGAATTAATGAATAGCAAGAAGAGAGGGAAAGAGAAGGTGATGTTTGATACGCTGTTCACCTATGTGGGAAGGATCTTTCAGCAGCAAAGGCAAAACAAAATGGCCATGCATGTTATAGGGCTGGCTGAACTTATTAGGAGGAGAAGTGACATTTTGGAGCTGGTTTTAGAGTTCCATCACTCCCTTTCAGATGTGAGACCTTCAGAGAGGGACAAAGGGGCTCATTTCTCACTCTCAAAAAATTGCAAACATTTTGCTTCTTCCATTTAAGAGAATCATTTCTTGATGTGAAGGTCCTGGGGATTGCTGATTATTGCTAGAGAAGGTCAGAAATTTTAGTATGAAACCTAACGTCAAGGGAATTTACTTGACAAAATAATCAGAATTATGTTCCTCAGACACATTTTCTTGTGAGCATAGAAACTTAGACAAATAACCTACAGAAGTAAAACAGTTTTTTTTCAAAAAAAATCTTGCCTGTCTAGGGTGAGGCTTTGCTTAGTTTTATTTTACATAAAAGATATGATAATAATATTAATTATGTAAAGGATACATAGACCAATGTGAACTGAGAGCCTTGTCTGGATGAAAGAGGCTTAGAATTGCAGTAAGAGACAAGGAGTTCCTAAAACAGCTAGTGGAAATTTTTGAGTTAGTTACCATATGCTCTAAGATACTGTCACCCATTTCTAAGGATTCTGTGACATGTAGACACTTATCTTTTGGTTCAATAATAGTGATTCAGATATGACACTCATCTTTGGAGATTTTGGTCAGCTTTTGTCTTTCCTTGCTAAACCCACTAGAATTTTGTCTCTGGCATTCAGAGCCAATTTTCAAAAATTAGACCTTTTTTTGGGTGTCATTTAACTTATCACATAGCCAGGATGTTCAGCTCACTGCTGTCCTAGACAGGATGTGTTAAATCAGTGCTACATCTCAACCACTACAAAATTTATTAGATGGCTTAAAAGAATTTAAAATAAGTCCATTAAGATTTTGATGTCTTATTTTGCAGCATTGTTTTTATTTTCAGTGACATTATGTATTCAATTTGTACAAAAGAAGAGAAAGAATCATTTTCTATGACTAAAGTTGGAATAAAGGAAATCGACGAGGTTCTACTTGAATTTGTGTCTTAATTGTATAAATTTCTCTTATCCTTATGTGTTTTATGAAAGGCAGATTTCAATCAAATATACACCTTTTAGTTGCAGATTTCCAGGTCAGAATATATCACTTCAGGTTGAGCCTCCCTATCGACAAATCCTGGAAAGCTCTAAACTTTGAGTGCAACATGACAGCACAAGAGGAAATTTCACTCCTGACCTCACGTGACAGGTCACAGTCAAAAAACAGATGCACCAAAAACAGTGTATATTACCATCAAGCTGCGTAGAATATCTGGAACAAAGAATTTTTATGTTTAAGCTTGAGTCCCATATCAAGATGGCTAATATGTCTATACAGATATACCAAAATCCATCCTGGCTGTGTCCAGGTTCATCTCCATGATCAGGAAGGTACTTGGACATCTTTGGCATGTGTCATAGGACAGAGAACAAATACACAAAGCACACAGAACTACACTGAGCTGTTCATTGGATCTGTCTAGGAGTGCTGTTGTGACCCTAACGGACTTGGGTCTTGGGTTGGGAAGTCCTGGCATCCATGGGACAAACACTATCCAAGTTCTTCCTCGCAAATCCAACTGGACTCACTCCTCCAATTAAGATCCATCAACTTGGAGTCACCATATATGTGGTCTACATGATGAGGTGGAATACCTTACAACAGCATGAGTATTCAAGGGCACAGAGCATGATTTGTCATGTAGGACAGCTGCAGTGACTGGGCTGCTCTTCCCGGTTGCCAGATGACACGAGTGGCTGCCATGGGTTTTGCAGATACCAGTCTGGCTTTGCTTTTCCTGTACCTTAACTCCCTTTAAGAAGTATCCTGCATCTTGTTAATAAAATATTGAGAATATTCACAGCATCATCACTCCTTCAGTGAGCCTGATTGGTCGGATACTCTGAAGAACTCAAGTATTGCTTTTTCCTTTCCATTACCACTAGCAGGGAGATGAGCTGCCCGTAACTTACCCAGCAATTTTTAGGCTCTTTACCATGGCCAACATGGCTGCCCCCATCGACCTGCCTCCACCTGCACCTTCAGCGTCATTTCCGTTACTTTCTGACGCTGGCTTTGAACTCCAGTTCAAATCCCAGGGATTTCCTCTAATTCGATCTTTGTCTCACGGCACTGAGACACGCTGTTTAGTCATCTAATTTGTTTTGTGCAGTGGTGGGCCAGTGTTTGCCTACCGGTGCACTGGTGTTATCTGCTGCTTAGTGAAAAGTTTTCAGAGTGGCAGGGATGTGGTGATCACCAGACAAGTTATAATGACTCTTAGGTTGGAGTCTACGCCACTCAGAAAATGTAGTGAAAAACATACAATAAACTTTTTTTTTTTTAAATTTCAAGCCCATGTTCCATTTTATTTTTGTCAGTATCAGGAGAGTTAAGAAAAACAAAGTGTGTGTGTGTGTGTGTGTGTGTGTGTGTGTGTGTGTGTGTGTGTACATGTGTGAGTGTTTCTTGGGTTTCTGGTCATGATTGTTTCAAGATGATAATTTCATGGCTGTTTAAATTATAAGATACTGTCTTAGTTACTTTTTCATTGCTGTGACTCAATACCCGACACCCACAAACTTAGGAAAGGAAAGGTTTATTTTAGCTCACAGTCTCGAAGGTCACAGTCCATTCAGGATCCACCGGCAACAATCCAAGTACATGGCAGAGAGAGAGGTAGAGGCAGCTTCCCCGGACAAACAGGAAGACAAGCTGAGGCTAGTTGAGACTAGTCCCAGTCCTCCAGGAAGGCAGATGCAGCTTATGTATCCTTTCAGGTCTCCGCCCAGTAACCAGTCCCTCCTGCATCTAGGTGTGGCCACTGCACACTGTTAATCCTAACTTAACTGTAACCCACCCCTCCAGACCCCAATCCACCAACATCACATGGTTCTATTAAAATACACGGGACTTTTGGAGGACACTCCAGATCCTAACCACAACAGATACTAAATACTTTGGAGCAGAGTTTTTTACACATTAATGTGCCAACCGGACACCCGGAATTCTTGTCAAAGTGTGGATTCTAGCCCAATGGCTTTAGCAAGGGACCTATGGTTTTTTTGTTTGTTTGTTTTTTGTTTCCTTTTCTCACAAGCTTCCAGGGGATGTCATTGGTACCACACCACATAGCTTGTTTAAGAGTAGCGGGCATTAGCATTCAGATGGTGTCTCACTATTTTCATCAGAGGAGACTTTAGAGTAAAATCACTTCCTTGTGTTTTAAAATGCACAAATAAGAAAGCCCCACGGTGGATTTGACCGTAAGAAAGTTGCATAAAGCCCAGATTGTTGTCTGTCTGGGATTAGGCAGGACACTTTTGAAGTCTATGCGAGTTTATATTACATAAACAAGATGTGTTGCATCCTGATTAACTTCAGCTCTTTTTCTTGGTGGTCAGATTTAGAATGAAAGCAGACAAATATCGTTCTCTTTAGTATAATTCACTGAGAGGAACTGGCCATTTTATGTAATTTTCCCACACTGATTCCCCACATCCCATTCCTGCTGATTGAAGAACAGTGAGTGTATGCTATTAGGAGAATATTCTTATATCCAGAGATTAAGGTGTCAAGCACATTGGTTCAAAAACAAACAGGCAAAAATTTAAGGAGTAATATCCAAGGGTTACTGCAGTAAAGTAGTATTCACATTACATAGAGTAAACTTTGTATTTTACCATCTATATCCTTGGCTAGCTAGATTTCCAACATGCAGATGGTACTTGGAAAGTAAGTTATTTATTGTATCTATCTCTTGAGTCTCATGAGGCTGTAAATAAATATCTCATGCTACTTGCCATTAAACAAGAATTTGCTCTTATTCTGCAAAATAACGACAAGTTAACAACTGGAAACCCCATGAAGTTTAGTTCTTAATGCCTTCCAGGACTCTGTAATGTCTCTTCATGTACCAAGTCATCCCAGTCTGCCCTGAGCCATCCCACAAGATTTAGCTGTTTCATTTTGGGCTTTGTTCTCAGAATTAGGACTAGGTTGGAACTATATCTTTCTGCAATCAATATCATTTCAATTGTGTGCATGGAAAGGAAAGAAAGCTACAACAGAACCCTATGATTAAAAAAAAACTACATTGAAAAAGAAATTATTTATAAAAATGGACAAATTTACTATGAAGTATTCCACTATGAAAAAGTGTCACTTTTGCTTTTCTAGTTGTTTTCATCACTTTCTCTTTACTGGGACACAATACCTGATGCCCACAGCTTAAGGGAATAAAGATTTTTTTTAGTTCAGCTTCAGAAGGTCTCTGTCCATTCGTGGTGGCTACTAATGGCAGAAGGGCATAATGGAGTGCCTAGCCAGAGAAAAGTTGTTTGTTCCATGGAACAAGAAGAGAGAGAGAGAGAGAGAGAGAGAGAGAGAGAGAGAGAGAGAGAGAGAGAGAGAGGAGGGGAGAGAGAAAGGTGGATCTAATGAGGGAGATATATCCTTCCGCGAAACACCCTCAGTGACCCATTCCTTCAAGGAAGCTCTACCTCCTCACAGCACAGGAAATAATCAATTGACTAACTCTCTTGATCCAATTGACACCCATGCTGCAATCACCTTCCAAATGTGTGAGAATCTGGGGATACATTTCAAATTCGAAATACAACATCATATGTGGTACCGGAACACATGAACTCAAATTTGTGTGTAGGTAGTAGATTCTGTAGCAAAATAATGCGCAGCTCTGTGGTGTTTCTTCAGGTCCTTTCCTGCATATTTCACCCGTACAGATAGACCCTCACAGAAAAGAGAAAGCAGTGTATACAGTGTGGTGGTTAAGAGTAAAGTGGGATGTCTGGAGCAAGTCTTCTTTCTCACCAGCATTGTGGATTTCGGCAAAGTGCTTCTACCCTCTATGCCTCAGTATCTCATCATCAAAGGGGGCTAATTCAGCTGGTCATGATACAGGCTTAGTAGGGTGTTTAAGTAGGAAATGTGTATGAAAAGGGTGCACAAACTTGCTCAAAGGCAGCTCTATCAAATAGAAATGAAACGTGAGCCCCATATGGAATCTGACATTCTCTAGTAGCTACCTCGAAAAAGTGAAAAACATATGCAATTTGTTTTCATAATATATTTTATTTCATCCTGTATATTAAAATATTGCCATTTCAACATGTAACAAATGTATAAATTACTTACTTGATGAATCCCTTTGCCTGTCTCTAAGCGCCACCTGGAGTGATCTTGACTCACTATGTCTGGGGCAGAGCTCTGGCCTGGAGTAGCTGGCAGAGCTCCTCAGCTGGTCCAGGTACAGAGCAATGGTCAGACTGTGTCCTAAGGAAATCACATCTCAGTGGCAGCAAATGAACGATGCTATTGGCTAGAGCTACTTCGCCGTTTGTTGATAGGAATCAAATAGAGTGCTGGCAATGGAACGTACTGTAATGTGTAAAATGTTACAGAAAGAGAAGAGCATTTAGGTGATTCTCATGTTAAAGAATCCAGAGAAGAGAGGCACGGTGGCTGGATATGCTCAGAGGATTGTGGTCTTGGAGAGACACCCAGGACCTAAGTCTCTCCTTTGATTTCACTTACTCCTATTTTTCTTCTTCAAAAGGAGAAGCATTCACTGAAAGTGATGTTTGCAGTGCACTATCTCTGTGTTGTCCAGATGTTTAATGAGAAGAGTATATTTTTGGGAGTAATATGCACCGAAGGTACTGGCATCCTCTGGGACTTGGTTTCCTCATGTGACAGAGATGAGGTTATGTACAAAGCTAAGCTTCCCTGAGGACTGAAACAAAATGGTGGACCCGGAACACTTGGCTTAGGGTGTGACCTTCCTCCCCGGGCCCATGGAGACGTTCAGGTGAAGTGGGGAAGCGACAACACTCCGCAGGCTGAGCTGGTCATGGCATTTGAGCAATGACAGGAGCAGTGAGCTCACTCTGGCTTCTTGCTCTTTCTCCCACACATTTACATAGGAACTTTTTTTCTTTCCATATCTTAGATCCCAGGAGATTTGGCCTAATCCGTGCTCAAATGAACTGTTTCCGCCTGTCCTGAGGGAAGGGATTGAGTTTAGCCTTTCTGAGTTGGTTATTCAGCTTTTAGCTGCCTGTAGCTGGAAGGAAACTGGTTGCTGATGGAATCTCCCCTTGGGAAGCGGGGGCATTTCCTTTGCACGTGGTGCTGGGGTGAGTGAAGTGGACCCAAATCAGATTGAGGCCCAGGCTAAAGGAAGTTCCCTTGATCTCCCAGGCTTATGGAAATTTCTTCCTATTATTCTAAAACAGATAAATGAAGTAGTATCAAGTTACAAAGTGGTACTGCCGTCTTGCATAAGAATGCTTGCATAGATGTGATAGGTGGAAAATATATGCACCAATTCTTCAAGTTGAATGTGATTATTATGTATTCCAAATATTTATTAATAAAGAAAATAATCTGGGAAAAATAAAAGTCTAAGGACTAGTTACAAAAACCCTTTGTTCTACAAAATGCACCTACCACTCAACCATCTGGAAAATCACTTGCTTACAAGTTCTGTTTATTGTTTGGAAAATTTGTCAGACCAGTGAATTTGGCTCTTCAGTGCTGGAGGGACATTTGTATCTGACTGTATAAGTGAAGAAATTTAAGTTTTATAGGAATTTAGAGGCCTGTGATATTTACACCTAATAATGTGTCTAGGCTTTTTATGTATTTAAGTGTATGACTGATGTTCCATTTGGGTTATTTTATTTTATTCCCTCTTATGAGTTAACTATTTTGTAGATAATGAGTCAACTCAGAGAGGTAACTTCTCTTATGTTTCACATCTAGGAAGTGATAGAAGCAAGATAAAAACCTGAAAATCTCAGCAGATCATTTCTGAGTGAGCACTGCCTACGGTGGGGAAGTTGCAAAGTCACTGTGGGCCTTTGCTACGTACTATGAGTTCAAGGCAGCAAAGCAGAGGACAGGAGACACTGCGTGATTCATTCCTAATGGACAACACAGTCAGGATGTGAGTTCTGGTTCCTCATCCCACTGACAAATTCCAGTCACGTGACCACCACCTTTGCTGCAGGGCCTGGGGACTGTCATCTAGTAGAGTCTGCGGATTCTGATGCTGGCGGGCATTTTAAATCCTAGAAACTTATTTGTCTAATATATTTATATTTTTAAAAATTAGAAAAAACATACATAGTTATTCAAAATCAGCTTAATGTTGTTAGCATATCCTACTACTTAGTCAAGTTGTAATATTCTTCGTTGTATGTGCTGCTCACATTAGACATTTCGTGAAAGCATTTGCACTCCTCGTGTGCCTTGTGGGGCATGTGAGAGGTACTTGTCTGTAGGCAGGGGTGGTTTAAAGACAGTGTGGTTGAAAAGTTTTCAAAATAAGCCAGGTACCACGGCAGATGATTCACATTATCTTCACTCATTCTCAAAGGTCTAGGCCAACTCATTTGGTGATGTTGCTTTAGTAAATATGGAAGAAGGCAGTGCTTTCATCTTCTTCCTTCCAAGGACAACTGCTTTTAGAAATGGGATCTTGGAGAAATAAATACATGATTGATATGGTTTGGATCTGGAATGCTCTTCCAAAGCCTTCTGTTTGGAAAGTGACACCGTCATTGAGGTTAGTCCACTGATTTCCTGTGCTCTTGGAAATCAGGGCCTGTTTGGAGGCAGGTCACTGGGGCTTGATCAGGAAGGAACAAATAACTGGGTCATGGTCTGAAAAATACATACTGTGTGGGTCTACCCTTCCTCCTTCTCTTGGCTTCGTAGCCTGCCATGCCATGAACAGCTTCTTTCTGGCTAGGCCCCTGCCAAGCCTTTTGACAATCACTAGCTACCCATGAATGTACTGAGACCTTCTGAAACTGTAAGCTAGAATGAATCTTTCCTTTCTAAGGTTGTGGGTGTCGGGTATTGTGTCCCAAAAATGAAAAATTGACTAAGACAGTAACTTAACATGGTTACTTGGCCACTGAGATAAAAAGCTTAACAAGAAATAGCAGCCTAAATAGAGGTGGCTTTGCTTTTTCTGATGATCCAAAAATCAGGGATGAAGAGACCATGCGCTAGATCAAGACATTAAGAAGTATTTTCTTAAATAAAACCCAGCATGTTAATCTACACTTATTTCTAAGCCAATGGACTTGAACCCACCACCCTCATTTGTTTTTTGCACAGACATGTACCCAATCCCAACGTGCTGTCGGGGAAGGAGCTCTTCTGCAGGGCTCAGGGTCTCAGTTATTACCATGGCTCACATTGGCATTTCCTTTTTGGCACTGACAAAACACAGTCACATGATTTTACCTCGCTACAGAACCTAAGGTATCATCTAGCAAAGTCTGGAGGACACTGATGCTAGTGAGCTATAAAAGGCCTACAGACTTGTTTTTATGAGGAATTTACCATTTTAAGATGGGATAATTATCATTTTCAATTTCAAAAGACGAATCTTAAGCTGTGTTAACATTTGGCGTCTAATGGTCAGTGGATTTGAAATTTAATTACTAATTAGTGTGATCCTCTCATAATCTCCCTGGGTTCTGAGATGCTGAATAACACTCTGCCAACATTTTGAGGAGCTTTGAACCTTTGGTCCCTGAGAGGCAGCCCCTTTTCCAAACCCTGGTATGAGGCTATAGCAGAAACTGCCCTGTATTCTGAGCTGCCTGTTAGACAGATAGCATTTCGCCAGGTTGAATACTCCCAAGAGTTCTTTCTCTGTTTTTTTCCCCCATTCTCCCTCCCTCCCTTCTTCCCTATCTTTCTTCTTTCCTTCTTTCTTTCCTCCCCTTTCTTCTTTCTCTCTTTCCTCTGCTGGGGTTTGAATTCAGGGTCTTTGTTGTGAGCTACATTCCTAGCCCATTTTTGTTCTGAGACATGGTCTTGCTGAGTTGCTAAATTCTGGACTCACTCTTGCGATCTTCTGGCCTCAGACGCCCAGGCCCATCTGTGTTGCTCATTTTGAGCCTGTCTGACCATTGGATTGAAGCTTCCCAGGAGATTCTGAACTGTAACAGCAACCAAAAGAGTCTTCTCCTGTGGATGCCTTGAGATGACATAGAGATTGGCGTGGAATGGCTGGGCCCTCACCCTGTAATAAGGACGACAAACATCTCTCTGTCTAGCTGCTGGCAGCTCCAGAATGATGCTGAGCAGCTTCTTCTGTCAGGCTTTGAGTTCTATTCCCTGAGAGAAAGATGTAAGCTCAGAGCTCATATGGGGAAACCCATCTTCTCAGGTCTTGTTTTTTCTGATTGTCTATAGATTCACTTGGTTCTTCTTCTTGTCAATCTCTTGCTCCAAGACCCTAATGACTGAATCTTGGATTGTCAGTCTTCTCATGAACAAGCTTGACATACTTAATGGCTTAAGACAATTACTGACTTATTATCTTTATTTATTTATAGTAGGTCTATACATTTATTTTAAAGTTTAGAATACAACACATCTGTGTAGTATTTTATAAAATACAAACTTATTGTATGACACAGTAATGCAGGTCAGAAGCTTTGTGTGGCTCTCATGAAACTAAACGCTGAGGATCAGCATGATGTTGTTCCTTTCTAGATTATCTAAGGACAATTCCACACCCTTGTTAGGGTGCCTGCTTTCCTCGCTGTTTGACCCTTGCTCCGTCTTCAAAGAAACCAACAACCAGTCAAATCCTTTGGAAGCTGCAGTTGTTCTGAAATGCAGCATTCTGTCTCATTCTCCACATTTGAAGTGGAGACTACCTAGATAATTCAAGAAACTATTATTTAATTCCCCTCTCACTTGTAAGGCAAAACACCAATAGATTCCAGAGAGTAGAGAAATCTTTGGGAGGCCAGTATTCTACCTACCAAAACTCCTTTGCTCACGATCTGGGAGCATACACTGAGACTAAAAAAGGCAACTGAAGCTGAGGTTTGGAAGACTAGAAGCTCTGTCATCAGAAGGCCTGGACGTTTTTGCCTTCATAGATTAAAGCCTTCCTTTATGGTGGTTTGATTTTTGTTTTTGATAGGATCTCTCTCTCTCTCTGTAGTCTATACTGGTCCTGAACTCACTCTGTAGCCCAGGCTGACCTCAAATACACAGCAATCTTCCTGTGTAAGCCTCTTGAGTACTGGGATTATAGGTGTGCACCACCATGCCTAGCTTATGTGATGCTGGGGAATTGGACCCAGGGCCTTAAGCCTCATAAGAAAGTGCTTTAGTCTCTGAGATAAGCCCTCCTCCAGCCCTTGATTTGAAGATTTTTCAACTTATAGGGCTGCAAAAGGGATACGTATTCAATAAATATCAAATGTTGATCTTTTGTTTTTCCTTTTTTAGGGAAAAACTTTATTTCATTTAATTTTATCTTCCACTTAATTACATTTGCACCTGTGTCAATATCAATTAGACATATTTCTATGGATCTATTTCTGAATTCTTTGTTCTTTTTAAATTCTTTTCCTAAACAAGTGGCAAGTAGAATGATACTGTTACTCTCCCCTGATGCTGAGCAGCAACAGGAAGCTCCTTATCCTGGTCAATCACATAATCACAAGAATAAGCAACTGCTGACTGTATGCACTGTATGAACTGTTCTACTAAATATGATGGTTAGTATGTAGGAATGCTTACAGTGTTAAGTACATTTTTGAGTTAAGGTGAGTTTATGCGGATGTTGCCCCATCATAAGGCGAAGATTACTTATATTATCTTTTTGCTTTATGGTGGCTCATCTCTCTTTCATTCCTTGTATTCTAAAATGGGCATGATAATAGGACTGCCTCCCTGTGAATGTGAAGGAGATAATATACACAAGTATTTTACGTAGCATTTGGCCCATAGAGCTGATATTCCAGATGTAAATAGCTGTTCAGTGATTGCTGTGGGTCACCCAGGTCATAGTGTATATAGCTGAGCTTCTGCTTATATCATATGCAGTGATATTTGCACCTTCAGAGTGGGGCCAGCTTTGTATTTTGAAGTTGATTATAGGAAGGAACAAAAATGTTCTCGCAAGTGAAAGTTGCTCATATTCGCACTGGCCATTCTATCCTTTTGTTGAATAGTGATGCTCAATAGTCTAGGGCTTGCTCTGGGGCGAGACCCCTTCTCCATCCTCCCTTGCTTTCTATGTAGGGAGGAAGTCTTTCTTCATCAATTTCATCAGTTGGTTAGATTGTGCAAAGCAGACTATCTCTTGGGCAACAAGAGAAGATTTATACAGTAGGACAAACTTAGGAAAATTTGCTAAGATGTGGATAGTGCAGTGTGTTATTTAAACAACAAAGGGCTGTTTAATGGACAGGCCTTATGTTGTGAGGTCAGGCTTCTGTGAGCGTATGGTTTGTGAAGAACTAGGTAAGTGCAGGGAGAAGTTTAGGACTTGGAACCTTTGTTACTCTCTGTTGCTTGGACAGGAGCCTTGATTCTCTTTAAAATTTAACAGATTTCCATTGCCAAGGCAGACCAAGGGTGGATTTCTTCATGAGCTGTGGAACTTTCAGTGAACTAGACCAGTTGGGAAACTAGAGCCCCTCAGATCTGTGTCTTTATGAGTGGGCGTAGTGGGTAAGTTCTTTATATTCTGTAGGCACAGTTGACTGAAGACAAGGGAATCTGGTATATATGTATACTTAAATATTATTGAATATTTGCCTGTGCTGGAAGCAAGAAGAAAGCAGTGGTGCATTATTTATGTTTTTACATGAATCGAACCATTGTTGTATGTGAGAAGCCTGCTAGTCATCATCTGGGGAAAAATGTATACTATTCTCGGGGAGTTATTGTTTCTTTTTAGTTTTTCTGTTTCTTAGAATCATTGTTTCATAGATTAAAAATAACCATTTTTAGTAAACTAGCATATAGAATGATCTAATGATCTAATGATAACCCTAACAAAATTGAGTTTGGAGTATAAATTAAAATAAAGGTATGTAAGTTACTTACATATGCCATAAAATTCTATATGTTTTGGTAATTTAAGCAACATAAATTCATTTCTGAAAGTTTTTGAGGCTGGTTTCTCCAAGGTTAAGGTGCTGACCAGGCCTGCTTCTGATGCTGATGAGGGAAGGCTTCTCCTTAGTTTGCAGGTGACTAACCTCTCATGTGCTCATGTGACTGAAAGCAGGAGGGAAAGAAATCTCTCTAGTGTTTATTCTTATACTCGCACGAGTGCCACTCTTCTGGCCTAATTGCCTGTGGGAGTCCCCTGCTGGATGACATCATATTGAAGTTTGGGCTTCCATCTATAAATTCAGAGGGGACATAAACATTCGGTATGGAGCAAGAGATTGGATGTTCCAATTTTCTAGTGTAAGAATAAAACCATAGAGAGAGGAAAGGGGATGATTCTACACTTTCAAATGTGAGTGAGATCAGCAAAGTCTCAGTGTTTGCTTTTCATTTTAATTATTTTAAGCAACAAGACTTTTTTTCAGAGCAAGAGAAAAGTCATCTAGGGAAGAATTCAAAGTTTCAAGTTCTGATCAAAGGCTGTTCCTCCGTGTTGTTCCCCCCCCCCTTTTTTTTGGCTGAACTTCAACTCACCCTTGGAAAGTTCATGCAGAATCACCACCCAAAGGTGAAAATGAAAATGCATATTAATGTTTCTAGCCAGGTTTCTAGCCAAGTAATGCTCCACTTTTTTGGGTTTCTTATATATTTTTTCTTATACATATTCAGTCCAAAGTTTATAGAAACTTGTGCAACAAGCTGTCACCTATTGGTGCCCTGCCTTTTGGTGTTGAGGGTCCTGTATCAAAATGGCCAAAGCCAGTGTATGCAAATTGCCTGTATAAAGTGATTCATAAAAATAAATAAAAAATAAATAGGATTTAGTTCTACAGAGTGTCCCACAAGTTTCTCAACTTTTCCTATGTATGGCAAATTTTGGGGTGCCCCCTACACTGAATTTGGGCTCTTCTTGACTAAGTTTTCTCATGTCAGTACTTTTATTTCAAACATTCTGATGAATTAATTCTGGATAAACAAATTTTATATTTCACGTTTTCAAATATTTTTCTTATGCAGGGAAACCTTTGAGTCACCCTATATTATTTTTACTCTCTTCCTCCTCCATCTTTCTCTTGGAATTTATATTAAAATCTTTTTACTCTTGTAAACACACATGTTAAAAATTCTTAACTAATTGCCAAGTTACTAGATAGATATACAGTACTATCTTGGTGCAGGGAGTGCCAGGCTGGTCTTTTAAAAGCTGATATCAGGGGTTGAAAGATGCATATATTCTTGGGAAAGAATAAGACTTCTGTTTCTTGAAAGTTTCCCAGGCAGAGGCAAACCTCCAGTGAGGCCACACAAGGTCCTGTGTAGCCCCCAGTCCTCTGACTGTTTGCTCTGGCAGAAGGACGAGAAAGTCCTAACGTCCCTTCGGCATCAGAAATGTGATGGAGCAGAAAACCAAACACTGGTGGTGGAGATTCAGTCGGGAAAAGAAATAAAGAAAACTTGAAAAAAAAAAAAAGCATGGACTTGGTGAGAGCCCATTGTTCTGGGCTGCCAAAGCAAATAGCCTGTAAACTCCTACCATGGTTTGGTTGTGACATCTGTGGTGTGCTTAGGCAAGGGATATGCTGTTTCAGAAAGAATGAAAGCACAGAGCTTTGGAAAGGTGAGTCAGCGTGGCCGCGGAGAGGGGAGGTTGGCCAATAAAGGAATTAAATTATCAAATGCTGGCATTATTATAATTCCCTTTCCTAATTCAAATTGATCATTTTAAAAAATAAATGCTTAAGTTTTAAGAATAATTTCAATATAAAATGGTCACTTTGCTTACAGACCATTAGAAAATTTTGCTTATAGTCAAAATCATAAAATTTGCCTGTAAATACATAGTAAATGTTTGTTGGGATGAAATATTCCAGTTTCTTCTTATCTAACCTAGGAACAAGAACCACGAGGAATGTTTCTTCAGAGTTAAATAGAAAATTATGGGCACATAAATACAAGTAAAAAGTACTTTAGAATGCTTTCGTATGATTTTAGTACGTAACATTAGGCAAATAAGCTTTATTTCAAAGGTTCTGAGAGGTCATAATGAGTATTCTCTTTAATACATTTTCAGCATTCATTTAACCACAGTATTCTTTTCTCCTATCTTATAATTTTTACACAAACATCCATCAGTGAAACCTACTTAGAAGGAATGCTTGTTTATATCTCAGATTACAGACGAGGAAGTGGGCCAAAAGAAAAGATCCTTGTCCAAGAATCTTTGCTCTGCAAGTGCTGAAAGGAGACCAGAACCTCCATGTTCTGTACAGAGCCCACCTGGGTTCAACTCTTAGCCTTTGAGACCCTGAGTTCCCCTAGGACAACCACTTGCTGACCATACACGGCACAGAATCATGCTTCAGTGGGCCTCTAGCTGATGGTTTTTCACTGAACAAAACTTTTGTTGGACTCAAACTGAAGCATGCGTTATGAGACTCAAGAAACCTTGGCAGTATCCCAGACTTCGGCCTCACAGAATTCCTAGCTTTCATTTCAAAATGATTCAGATGAACTTCGTGCTCAATCTAACTTGCAACTTGGCTCTTGAGAGCAAGTCTTCTGAGGACTTTTCCCCCACTTGTCTTTTCCGTAGGATCAAATGGTGTGATTGCAGTGAAAGTCTCATTCATTATCTCTGCGGTAAAAATTATGGGAAAGTCATTAAGCTTGTGAGGATAAGAATAAGAAAAAGAAGAATTTGTAAATGTTACAAGAGAGATTAATGATTAAAAGGTGCTTCTACCGGATTAACTCAGAGGGCATAGAAGCCATTAGTTGGAAACTGTTCCTGATTATATGTCACTCTAATGTGCTTTTATTTTTAGCGAAGTGCATTTGATATTAAATGAATTATCTGAGACAAAAGCTGCAGTAGGGTTTGCATAATGTGTGATTCTCATGCTTTGGATGAAAGTCACTGAGAAAGAAAGAAGCTTCCCAACATCTAATTAAAGACACAATGGCAAGTATAGTCCAAGACAACTAGCAGCAGTATCCCATTTCAAATGTCTTTGTTCTTAGTCAACACGTTCTAGGGCCTGATTTAGATATAGAATGATCTCCAATGCCATTCCTCCTTGTGAGAAAGAACACAGGATCATAGCAGGGAATGCTCGGCCTGTGAAGTCGTTTGGTCTCTCCAGGCCCAGGCATCACGTTAAGGGTGAGTAAATTAATTAAATGTCCTTCCAAATGTAGCAGGCAGATTCTACAACTGACAATTCTGTATGATTCCCTAGAATGATGTCATAAATATCCAAATTCCCATTCAGAAACAAGGTTCACCACCCTCGACATAGGGCAGTATGGAAGACAAGGAACCATTGTTTCTTCTTTGTTCCTTCCATCCATCCACCTAGAAGTTTCTCAGTGAGGCATTTGTGCCATATCTGCTTAAACTGAGATTTCTCACAAGAGGTCCACAGACTTTTGTTTTTGTAAACACACCATGTATTTCTTTCTTGAATGTTCATCAAAGCTTTCATTTTATCTTGCAGCAGCAGTGAATTTCAAACATGGCTGTTTTTATAAAAATGCTTTATTTTTTAATCAAACACAGGGTGACTTTGGCCAGCTATTTTCACAGCTGAGTTCCCAGTGCTAGAGATTTACGGTGTGTTTCATATGTTCCTGCTTTGCGCTTCACTTTTGACTTGTTTATTTTTCATGACACATCTGAATGCCTTCTGTAAGCAAGACCCTCGGCTTGACCTCCAACTGTGGGGTTGCTAGAATAAGGACACGTTGCAGGGATCTTAGTGAGGGGTTAAGAGAAGCTGTTCAGCAATTATTATTTTTCTGGCCAAACATATGCATGATATTCTTCCTCCCATGGAGATGTAAACCAGACTTGAATTTCTGAAAGCTTTGAGTACTTAAGATTCTTGGGCTTTTGATATTACTCATGTGATCCTCTCCAGAGAGCCTCACATCATTATCTTCCAGCTGAACCACTAGGTGTGAAAGATAAAGAATTCTAACGCTTAAGTCAAGAACTCTGATACAGCCATGAGTCAGAACTGTAACCATAAAGCTGTCTTCTTTATGTCATGTGGTCCACTTACAGTGGAATTACCCCATGACACCGACCTCAAGTGGGTGAGATTGAGATGCCTTTTATTGATGAAATGCTAAGGGAAATTTGCTGAATGAAGAGAACTTTTGAGTGAGGATTAGAAATTAGCTTCACTTCATTTAACAAAGATATTGCCTCCAAAACAAATTATTTAGACTAATGCTGACACTGTCCAAAAAGTAGTCTATTCCTTTACCAAGTAAAATGAGAAGATGAAGGAATAGATTCAGAAATGCTGGCATCATTCTGATTCCCTTCCCTAATTTGAATGAGCCAGAATATAAGCAGCACATGAATGTTTCTTTTTTTCCTTCAGTCTTCTAACCCTCTAAATGAACATCTTATTCAGCTTGTGCATCAGTCAGCATTCCTGTCACTGAGACAAATGTGCAATATCTCCAACTTAAAATAGAGTGGTTTAATTTGGTTCATGGTTTCAGGGGATTCCGTCTATGGTCAGCTCATTCCTAGACAGAAACATTATGGCAGAAGGACGTACCAGAGCATAGGTGTTTGGTTCATGGAAGGTGGTAAGCAGAGCAGGGGAATAGACAAGAGAAGAAGAGGCCAATGATCAAAGGTAGAGCCCAAGCTCACACTTCTATGACCCACCCACACAAAGCCAGAACTGAGCTTGACAAATCTTGTGGGTGGATCCTAATTATTAGAAATAACTTGTAGAAATTTTCCTGTCCAAACAAAGGATGGAAATGGGAGGCATGGACGACAGGGTATGAGGCTTTAATTTTCTTTTTGCAAAAAGGGTGGCCTTCCCACATGCAAGTGGAGAGAGGCACACACCAAAAATGTGGTCGGTACCGACCTAAATCCCTAGGTTGTAGGTCCCTCCCCTCGCCTTTTTCCATTGGCAGGATTCACAATCTTCCCAAGAAGATCTAAGGCATTGGCTCAGGGCCAAGTTCATCACAACGTCATTACTCAGGGCCAAGTTCATCACAACATCATATCCTTGATCCCTCCTCCCCGCTTCCTGTCTTTGTCTGGTCACCTGATCATGTATGGCACAAAAATGTAAAGATCTGCCATCTTGAATATGTGCCACTGCTACCACTAGGTGAAGCTCACACCAATCCTACTAAGTTGACAATATTAAGCTTAACCACCATAGCTTGTAGGCATACTTCTAATCAAAATGTGGCTGCTTTGTTACAGAGAATGACTTTTGTTCTTAGACAAAGCTGTGGATTTTGCTTATAGATTTTTTTTTGTTAGTTACAGGACTTCTCCCAATATTATTTGGCAAGCTTTCACATTTTTCTATGAGGTAAATGTCATGTACAAGGTGAAATTGTTATAATTTATTCTAATTTGCTTTTCTATCACACTTGCTTGTTGCAAAGATGTCTTATTTTTCAACCTCAAAACTTGTAAATTAAATTAAATGACAAATCCAGTAGTTATCAGAAGAAAATTGAGTAATTATCATCTATCTCAGAGAGAATGGTGAATGTGTGGCTACAAATCAAAAAGTTTAATGGATACGTCCACATCTAGGAGACACCTTTTTAGGCTAAAGCCTTCTGTCAAGGATTAATGAGTTTATTGGAAAAGAGGCAAATGTTGGGTGCATCATATCCAGGACATGCTGGGTACAATGTGCTGACAGATCCCAGTGTCTATAATGAACATCTTTGTATGAATGGTTTCTCATATGAAAAGAAATTTGCTTATCAATGCAAGGAAAACCATTGGTATGTTAATTTTATGCAAACATCTCTTCACTTTATAATTCACTCCTCCCAATAATGGAATTGTAATTGGATTTCTAAAGGAACATGCACAGAAAGCAATTTAAAAGTAACTTGTTAATCAGAAATGACTGCAAATTTGTGCAGTAAAAAATGAGGCCATGTCACCTCTGTCCCCAAATGCAAAATGGGCAATTTTCCCTAAGTATAATTCAAAAGAGGCTTACCTACCACAACATATAAACCTCAGTGATGATTTAAATTCTACCATTAGAAAATTGAAAGTCTCATCTCATTGTGTCAAGCATTTTTCTTTCCCTTTGGCGTCAAGATGCAAAAGCCTAAGATAAAAATAGTACATCAAATCTTTACTGGGAATAGCCATTCCAAATGTTTTCTGTTTTTGTGTCTTTAATAAGAGAAACCTGAGTTTTTCTATACTTACATGGTTCAGTGTTTCGGAAAAAACATACAAAATATAGCTTTGCTGTACTTTGAGATGAGGGAAGAATTGCAACTTTGTAACTCACAAGCCGTGCGGCTCTGGTCTATTACTTAATCAATGTCTTCATCTGTGGGAAGAGGGTTATGCCATCTATTATCAGTGCTGTTACATTTTACAGTCACAAAAATCTTATGAAGCAAGCAAAATTAAATATCCCAAAAATGAAATATCCCATAATGAGTAGCAAAATAAGTGGTTCCTATAAGCAGGCAGGAATTGTCCAGAATGGGACCATATGGTGGGACATGAAAATGGGATTTCAAGAGTGATGGGGCTCTTGAATATCTTTTGGTAATTAATTGGACCACAGATAACCAACCTCAAAGCCTTGTTTCTGGGGGGAAACGTAATATATGCTGAATTTCATACCTTTTAAATATGCTTTTGCCAACTTTGAGAAAGGTAACAGTACGGATGAATAGCTGGGGCTGAGAGAGGCTGAATGCTGGGCCAGTGAGTACTTAGCTGGTAGACAGCCCAACCTGAACTCCATTTCAGATCCTCAACTTCAAATCCATGTGCTTTACCTACGCCATCACACTAAGGACACAGGGCCAATTGAATGAGAAACTGGACACCCGACCTCTCAGCAGGGACCATGGTGAGGGGCCACCGAGAGCATAAGCATGACCCCTTAGGGAAGGCTAACTGCCATTTGGGCTCTTTGTCAGAGGTTGAGGAGTTGCCCGAATGTTCACTTTCTCACCTTTTCTTTTCACTCGATCCAGACAAATGCGTTCTGTTTTTCACTCCTTGTGTCATCGTCCTGTGTCTTCCATTTTTGAGCTGCCAGCTCACAGTGGAGACCATCAAGTGATGAGGCGCTCAGTAAATGCTTAAATATTGAGTTGAACTACAGCATCAGTTTGAAGATTCCAAATCCATACTTGAAACAAGTAAGAAGTATCTTGCTGGTTAAGTCATTAAGTTCTGTCTGTAAAAGCAAAAGGCATTCATAACCATAGGAGGTGAGCCTAGGCCAGCATGCTTGGCATTGACTTCAAAAGGAGTTCATGTGTTTTGAAGGCTAGACACAATTTAGATGAATTTGCAGTGAGTCTCATGTACCCTCAACGTTTGTGCCAGCAGCGGCATGTTCTTAAAGGACAGAGCAAGGCTGCAGGGTAAAGTTAATTTCTGGACAGCAGACACCTCACGCGCAAAGATGCCAGTAAAGAACCAGATGCATAGATAGCACACAGAAGGTCCCTTTTGCCTTTCACTGTAAATGAAGGCTGAGGAACAAGTCGGCATACTCAACGGTGGATAATTGAGGGAGTGGAGGCTAGAGGCATAGCTCAGTGGTTAAAACCCTTGCCTCACCTGCCCATGGCCCTGGGTTCCCTGCCCCAGCCGTACAGTAGTGTGGTGGTGCAAGCCTGTAATCCCAGCACTCAGGAGGCTGAGGCAGGAGCTCTGAGTTCAAGGCCAGCCTAGGGTACATAATGAGGTCAGGACCAGCTTGGATTACAGAATGAGAACCTATCTCAAAAAACCAAGGGAGGGGAGAATGTCTTGGACCATTTGGATTTCTTAAAAATATCTTTACCAAGATGGGTTATAAATTATAGGAGCTTATGCCTCACATTTCTGGAGGCTGGAAGCCCAAGATGAAGGTGCTGTTGAGGACCTGCTTCCTAGAAGCAGGTCATGATCTCACATATCAGAAACTGTAAGTGGTCTTTCTAGTGCCCTTTTTTGTTTTTGTCTTAAAGAAGAATACTCATCCTGTTAAAGAGGGCTCATCTAAAGGCCCTACCCCCTAATACCATCACTGTGGCGATTATTAGAGTTCCAACATCTGAATTTTGAGAAGACAGAGACATTCAGACTACAGCAAGGAATTTGATTGTATTTCCTGGAAATAGGTTAACATAACAATCAGGTTTTTTTGCCAGAGGGAGTTTTAATATTGTTTCTTTATGATTCCTTTTTTACCTATGATTCAGGTCTTCCTGCTGCTTTTAAAGGAAGTCGCAGGCCCTACCTTTTTGCTGGTAATTATTTATATGAATACTTGTATGCATTATTTTAGAAAATAATTCTTATTTCTAGAATGAAAGAACATATTCTAACTAATGAATAACAGTATAATGTTTATTGTGTATAAATGGCATTGTGTTCATCAGTCTTATATTACAGCACACATGTAAGTGATTTTTATAGGTAGTTACTTTAGAATAAAGTGATTTCTTTGGATTCAGCATCAACAGGAAATAGTATGGTAGATAATAGACAGGATGGGCAAAAGATACAAGGACAAGAACATACCAGTCACGTGAAAATTTCAAATGTAAGACAGAATAGAGAAATTTGAGTCTTAGCAATTATCATTAGTGAGTTTCCCGATTTTCTCTTCTCCTTGTCCCCCTCGCTACCCTGGTTCCTTGAAAGGCCAAAGCTATATGATAGTCACATGGAGCCTTATGTATAGTACATGCTCAGTAAGTATGTACATGGTTGAATCATGTAATAAAAGCCCAAGTGAGTTGTGCCACCTAGCAAATTGGCTTATCTCTTCTCTCTTCCCTGGCTTCTGTGTCAGCCCTCATTTGCTGAAATAGAGCAGTCATGCATCAATTAGGACTAATCGTAAAAAGCAAAGCATACTCATTAGTTTAAGAAGAAAGGGAATTAATGAAAGGAATTGGGTGCTTAAAAATTCCTCCAAAAGCTGGCAGAGTCGGACCCAGGTTTGCTGATACTGTTAGGTACGAGGGCATTCTGGTTTGGAGATCCTGAAGTTGGAAGCCACACGTCACCAATACTGCCATTGCTCCTGGCCTACTGCCTACCTCCATAACCTGGCAATGAGAGGACGGGGTGGCCACCTCCTTCCCAGGTGTCATGCGAATATTGTGGACAGCGGCTCTGTGAGTACATCTCGTCAGCACCTGACTGTCTTGTTAGATTGAAAGATTCAATAAGAGAGGGTCAAACCAAATGCGGCTAATCTCTTACCCACAGATTCCAAGTTTGTTTCATTAAACCTGATAATGTAGATCCTTTTGTTTCTAAGTAGCTTATTTGATTAAACATAAAATAACAAAGAAGACTACCTTCTTGAAGGAATATTTGCGTGAACTACAATGAATATCTGTCAGAGCTTTGCATGGTGATTTCAGTTGAGATCCAGTGTAACTGGGGCAAATTTGTAATCATTGACTAGGAAACAGCAGCAGGAGCTGCCTGTGTGTGTTGCCCATTTGAGGTGCAGAATGCTTTCAAACAAATAGATGTTTTGTTTACTTAGAAAACCAGAGACCGCAATCCATCTCAATTTCAGCCTCCTTCTCCCTCTCCTT
The DNA here is from genome assembly GCA_004027205.1 of Ctenodactylus gundi. Taxonomy (NCBI): domain Eukaryota; kingdom Metazoa; phylum Chordata; class Mammalia; order Rodentia; family Ctenodactylidae; genus Ctenodactylus; species Ctenodactylus gundi. The sequence goes on along the minus strand of PVKB01001878.1, from coordinate 169,176 downwards.
TATGTCCCTCCTTTCAACTCTCTGCCCTCATTTATTCATCCTGGAGTATTTTGTCACAATCCACCCAGCGAATATACTAAAGTTGCTGATAACTGACATTTTCCAGCTGGTAAAACAGAAATCACGATGGCACTGTCAAATCTACGTTGCTTTTTCTAGACAAATTACCAAGAGCAGCTCTTTAGTATTCAAGTATCAAGTGTATCATATTTAGTAATTAATTATGTATTCCATACATGTTTAGCATTGCTGCTGTTAATTAATATGCCTCCTAGCATTTTACAGATTTAATAAAATAAAATCTGCAAGAAACGTTCCCTTGTGAAAAGCATTGGGAAAGCCTTCGTGTTTTTACTTAATTAGTGTGACAATATGAATCGCTCACTTGAGGGACCTGGCAGAGTCTAGGGATCAAGGTTGTTTCGGTGGCTTGATTATTACCTTTTTATTCCAAAGTAGTCTAGTCTGTTCAGGGTTCACATAACTAAACTCTTAGTAGACGTTAAACCCATAGGGCTTACTTGATTGAAGACTAAGAGGGATTTAGGAAGAGGACATACCAAAATACATTGCAACAAATGCCTTTCAAAGTTTATAAATAACCCTCTCAGGTATTTTTTAAAAGTATAGAGCTTTAACTGGTATCACTGTAGTAACAGCTGCAAGCAAACAGCAGGTGTAAGAGTTATTGACTACCTGCTCTGCTAGTAATGAAATAAAAAAGAGTGAACACCCTGAAGGTCTCTCCTCTCTCCCTCTCACCCTATGTCTTACTTCCGCATGTCTTACAGGGTGAAAATAAGGCTCCTCTTCCTATCTGCTCTTTGGATACACAAGTTAGAATCGAGCTGTCAAACAGCCTTTTAAGAGGAAAGATTATGAGTTTCCTGAGAAAATGTGGAAATAATCATCACCAATAGTAATTTGCAAGCAGTGGGAAGACTGCTTCTAGGAGATCTAATATTAAAAGTGAAACCGAGAGAAACCTGCAAGATGTGTGCTCCCAGGCGGTGTTGGTAGGAAGGAGTGAGCTGGGGCGCAGTTACTGTTCAGCAAGGTGGAAGCATGGCTCCAGTGTATCTGTCCCCTAATTCTTTTTATTTTTTTCGTAGCTTATGACAATAGAACATAACACGAGAGCTTGGTGTGAAATGCCTCTCCCTCTCCGTGCCGCCCTCGCGTCCTGCTTCCTTTTCTTTCTTAACCCACCTTACCAAGATAGATTCTTTTTTCAAGGTATTTGTCTCTTCAGCCTCGTCTCCTTCTAGCTTGGCATGTGAGAAGTATTTTTTAAATGAAGATATAAGAGTAAAAACAAAACTAAACCCAACTCATTACTTACTTTTCTCAAGTGCCTGTCACTTCCTAGGGACCTATTAATGACCTCTATACCTTTAGGAATAGATTGTGTTTAGAAGCTCCTAGGACAATTTGCAAGAAGCTAGTAGTGGGTACTTTTGACAAAAATCCTCATGTATAATGTCCACAGTGGTAAATATAGCTTGGTGAATTTTCACACAGTCAATACAGCTGTCGACTTTGCACACGACCGTCATAGCCTCCAGAGGAGTCATTTTGTGTGCTTGTAGTTACTACCAGTCACAGACCTTCCCAAAGGAGGGCGATGTCCTGATTTCTGATGGCACAGGTTGGTGTTGCCTGGTTTCAAAGTCCTTTGACATCAGGCTTCTTTTGTTTGACATCATGCCTTTAGCAATGACTATCAAAATGATACTATTTAAGAATGTATGCATGTTTAGGCCACAAAACATGTTTTTTTGTTTGTTTCTTTTCTTTTGTAGTTGTCTGCTGAGATAATCCTTAGCATGAGCTTAAACTCTTAACCACAAAGAAGAATAAGCAAACAAACAAACAAAAAAGTAACATAACTGCACAGCTGATTATATGATCACCACTGAACACCAAGCGTGTGTCTCAAATCGTGAAACCTTTGGTGAAGCAGCTGTGTTCTATTTACTTAATCTGGTGCTATTTCCAGTTATTTGAACAGCTAAAACAAGTGTGCGTCCTGATAGCTGTTCGTGATTGGAAACAGCAAGGTGGTCTCTGCGGCCTTCTCAGTATGCATGTGTGTGTGTGGCTGTGTGCACAAGCTGGCATGTGTAACCGTGTGGCTATAGACAGAATTCTACGTGCATGCAGATGCCCTACAGATAGAGAGCATACTACACTGATGCGGCTTTTATGAGACGACTCATCTACAAATGTCATGTGTAAGTCACTCTCTCTGTTTTGCCTCTCATACCAGGCCACATTCCTTGTCACCTTTAGATTGTCTATCTTTTTCTAGTTGTTACCTAGCCTTCTACCTCCTTCCCAGTGAGTCCCTTGTTAAGTTTTTCACAGAGGTAAAACAAAAGCTGTCTGATTTTCTGCTGCATCACCAGGAATGTCACTTAAATGCTCTTTCTGTTTCACTTCTACAAAATATTTAAAACTAACAGAAATTTGAAATAGCTGAAAACGTAAATAAATCATCCCTAACTATCTTTTAAAAATAAAAATATATTGCTTATATTCTTTCTTTCTCTCTCCTCACTCTCTCTCAGTCTCTCTCTTGGTCTCTCTCTCTCTCTCTCTCTCTCTCTCTCTCTCTCAAAAATAGGGTCTTTTTCTATAGTTTGGCTGGTCTTGTGCTCACTATATAGTCCAGACTGGCCTCAAACTCATGGCAATCCTCCTGCCTCAGCATCCCAAGTGCTGGGATTACAGATGTGTACCACCAAGCCCAGGTCATCTTTATGTGGTACTAGTGATTTGAATCCAGGGTCTTATCCATGGCAGGTGAACACTGTAACCACTGAGCCCTGTACACACTTTTTCTCTGTCTACTACAGTTTTGAATAGATCCTGAATTTAAATATAATTAAGCAGCACAAAACAGAGTATGTATTATAAAGTCTATAAAATGTTGGCATGCAAGGAAATCTGTTTGCCTTGTTTTTGTTAATAATCTGAATGTAAATGTTTATGAAAAAAGTAGCAGTTTACCTTAAACTCAGAGGCTATAGTCACTTCTCTTTCAAGTGTCTCCTCATGCTTCTACTAATTTTATCTTTGTCTAACTGATAGTCTCACACAGAGATCAACTGAAATTAAATTGAATTTTGTGATTTGATGAACCATGTCTTTAGTTGGTTAATGGACAAAGGAGCACATTTCATACGTGGCTGGAAAATTTTGCTTTTCAACTTATGTTACAGGTTAATTGTGTTATCACTTTTCACATACCCACTCACAAATGCACACACACATACATGAGCAACACTTACTCCCAGGTATCTTCTAACTACCATTTTTACTGATGATTTTTGGTAGCCAAAGGATTCCAGAGCTTCTCAATTGTTGACAAAGCTGAACATGGCGATTGCTTAGCTGGTCTGCTCTTTGTTCTGTTGAGTCCAGCAAGCCTTGGTTCTTCTTAAATACAAGGCCTGGGATTTATGATAAAAATCATCTTGATGAATGAGGTGATGAAAAGATTCATGATCTTACAAAGACAGAGGAATCTCAAATAAATTGGTAAGATCTTTCAAGGTCATCTTGAAGAACCCAAGATGCCAAGTCAAACTGTGTGATGAAGTTTCTCTCATTTGCATGAAGATAGTACTTGCTCGTGTATTTTTCTCACCAGAACACGTATGAAGGTGACCCAGATGTGGTGCAAAAGGCTTATGACTTTGTTTCTAGCTGTCCGTGTCGTTACAGTAATTGCAACACATCAGTTACCATTATCCTACTTTGTTTGTAGGGAAATATGGTACATTATCTGTCTTACTTGTTTACTAACTAGGAGGCTGTGTTTTGTGGGACCCTGACTAGACCGGGACAACAGAAGGCAGAAGGAGGCCCAGACCCTGAAAATCTCATTTTGAGACCAGCAGGAGTGGGGCCACTGTCTCCTGCCCCAGACCCAAGAGGGTCCACAGCTCAGGTTTCACTCTACTCAAATTCCCAATTTTCCCCTTCCCTAAGACCTTTACCAGAAATCACATGATCAGGTTTGGAAAGACCTGTTATGCAAATTAGATGACTTTCAGACCCCAAATTTCCTCCAATCAGAGTATGACCCATGCTCTACAACCCTGACTGACCCTCCTCCCCCACTTGCTTATAAGCCTGTGCCCCGACTGACAATAAACAAGCTGTTACACTGACTCAGTCTTTCTGAAGGGAGGGTCTTTCTTCCATGGTCCTCACAACAGCTTGAGACCGCACTCCCCTAGACTTTGCTGATCCATGACCCTCGTGACCCACAGCTGCCAGGGACTCCGAAGACCCCAACAGTGTCTCCAGTTCTGTATATATTCCTTATTATTTCATTCAGAAATGATCAGGAAAAAGAACAGAAAAAGATGAAAATGTGTTTTTAAAAAGAAATAACTTGGTTTTTCATGGGTGAGAACAATCCCCTTGAACTTCTAAGCAAAATAATGTAATATTTTCCTTGAGCAGTGCTGTAAAGGAGAGCTTGCTCCTTGTGAAATGTGTAGCTTCCGTGCACGATCGAGGATGCCTGCTTTTCCCAAGTAACGTGAGAGCTAATGCTCTGCCTTTGCAGACTTTGCTAAGCAAATCCCGCTTGCCCTTTGTTCTCAGCTTTGCATCGGGTAAATTCTTTTCTCTTTTTTTAATGGTTATAAAACAAATGCTGCAGTGGTTGGAAACTGGTTGCCTCAGCGTTGCTTCAGGGCCTGAGTCTCCACATTTGTTATTAATCAGGAACATAATTACATTTGGAGCAAGGGAAAGGAACTATTTGTCATGGCAGGTCAGGATGAGACAGACCCAATTCATGTGGCTATAAACCTACAAGCTTAGTAAAATCATCATTGCTAGTTCCACCTTTTAGATTGATCTGGAGGCAAAACAGAACTGTCAACACTGTAACTACTTAGAAAGAAGGGATTGTCTCTTCCCCATTTATTGGCGATAGGAACAATTAAAATGCCCCATGCAGACAGGTTGAGCCTATATTTCCACTTTATTTGTACTGGTGGCCATGTGGACATTAATAATGAGGAAATAGCTAACAGCAGGAAGACAAGAATCCTTTGGCTTTGGGTCTGACCTTGTCTTTTCTTTATCACTGAAATAGCCAGTGGCATGTCTAGAGAAGCCAGAGAACCTTCCTTGGCTGTAGTTCTAGTTTAGAACTTGCTTGCAGCAAACCCCATAAAGATGAGTCTGCGTCAGCCAGCAGAATGTAAATATTTAAAGGGTCTGATTGGCAGTGAGCTGTTTCAGGAGTCTTCTGTTTATAATCATCTACCAAAGGAAATGGTTCGTATTATACAGATTGTGTGTGGTAGCTTGCTGAAGTCCACTGCTTGGTTAAAGTAACCAGAAGAATGTAAAATTCTGTCAGCCGATGCACACTCCCTGGCTACTTCTTCAGCATTTTGTCAATGCTTCGCATCTTTCTGCCAAGAGCATTACCCTTGCAGCAGAACTCTAGTGGCACCAGCTTCTTTAAGCTCATGCACAAGATTGCCAATGTGGTAATCTTAAATGCCTTTGACTGCTTGCCTAGATTTGTAGGCAGAGATTGCAGTTGGTGTCGACACATGAGTTCTGTACAGGTGACCCTTGGATCCTGGGAGCATCTGTAGGTCAATGCTCACCTTAGGAAACCAAGGAATCTTTATCTAACAGAAATACTTTGCCAATCACAAAGGATAAGACACGTATTTTGATTGCCTCATTGAAAAGATGATCTAAATCAACTATTTTGTTTCTGGTATTACACTTTTATATTTTAAATAGTAGGCCTTTTTGCTGTTTTATTAATTTTGATTGCTTCACTTTTTCAGTCTGATACCATGATTTTTAGCCAGTATCAATTGAGCTTTTGAACAGAAGCTCTTTCCTGTGTCTAATTTCACATCGTGTTTGCTGGTGACATCCAGTCTTACGTTTTGTTGCCTGACATAGCAATGATGATTTGTAGCATTGCCAAATAACCGTCCTTGACTTTGCCCTCTTGGCGTAGGTGTGGTGGCTATTCCTTTTCTTGCAATGAAGTCACCACTCCAGCTTTTATTGAATTGGATGAATGATTGGAGGTTCAATTGAATGTGTGGGTTTGCAATCTTGATGCCACTAGAAAATAAGACCTTCAATTAAACCACGGAAAGAAACGGGCAGGCTGTGCCTACGGGGCCACACTCTTTCTAGTATACCTTTTCTAAATGTGCCGCCCTTCAAATGTCCTTCCTTTTTAATCATGCTGTTTCCTGATCCACTTACCGGTTTTATGACATCACGTTAGTGTGAAGCATTTGTTCATTTTAGAGCACTATATATAGCAGTAGATGTGTGTCCATTTAATAAGCTTTAGACAGTGTACCTGTTGCTACTGTGACAAATCACCACAGACTTTGCATCTTAGGGTGATACCTATTTATTATCTCACTTTCACGAGCCAAAAGTTCTGTTGGGTTTGATTAAGTCCTCTGCCTAGAGTCTTAAAAACCTGAAATGAAGATTTTGGCTGAGCTATAGTCACACTTGGATGATTTAGAGAACAATCTGCTTCAGCCCACCGGGGTCACTGGCACGGTTCAGTTGTTCCTGATGGCGGGTCTGAAGTCGCGTCTACTCTGTTCTCTGCTCCAGGACGCAGTGTGCATTCTTTGCCGTGTGCATGCTCAGTCTTCAAGCACCCGATGAATACTTGTGCCCCCCTCTCCCCGACCTTCCCCTACTAGCACAACAGGGGAATATTTTTCCCTTAAAGCATTCATGTGACTAGATCACCGTGGCCGATGCTTTTCTGACAGCCAATTTATCAGTAGCCTTAACGACGCTGGCAAAAGCTCTTCTGTTTTGGAATGTAACTGTCACAGGAGTAGCGTTGGAGGTGAGGGTCAGGGTCCATCTCACCATTGGAAATTCTGCTTGGCACAAGGGAATGGCGAAGGAAAGCTGTGCCCCAGCCTGTGCACTCCCGCTTTCAGCCTCATCCTCTGCCTCTTGAGGCTGAAGGAGGCTGTAGGTCATTGTACACATGAGCAGTTTCTCTTGTCACGGTGCCTCAAATACTCCCAATCTTCATGCATTCTGCAATAACTCAAGACCGAAAAACATGATTTCAAGACCTCTGAGAGATAAATGAGGCTTCCTGCCTAGAATTTTGTGTTTTCCTTCATTTGACTTCAGTATTGCTGAAATCCAACAGTTTCTCTGTAAAGCCAGTAGAAGCGCTAGGCTGAAAATGCTTCTTGATGCACGTTATTGGTCCCAAACTCCCCTGGATTTGGGAAACCCCTGGTATTTTCTTGAATCACTGCATTCAGCTGCGTGGCTCTGCAAAGCCAGCACGTTCACCTTCTGCAGGCACCTTCACCACCTTTGTGCTTGTCCAGTGCTTATCTTTTTTGCACTATGCACTCCTCACCTTCCCCGCGATAACATAAACAGGCAGGAAGTAAAGTACTTTCATAAAGTAGAAGGCTCCATCACGACGTCAGTGCGGGAAGCTAAGGGCATCTTCTGTTGCAAAGTCTCCCTGCTCCCAAGCTTTCCTTCTAAAATGCCCCTTGCATCAGCATGCCGCCCCTCTCCCGGGCCTGCCAGTGCCTTTCTGATGGCTGCTAAATCAGCCTGAAGCCTACTGGCGAAGTTTATTTCTCTGTCTTCTAGGTTAAAGCCTCGCTATGGCCAGGTTAGGTCTCAATATTTTCTCTCAAGTCCCTTTTCTGAACCTGTTATGGACCTTAGCGCTGTACAGTTTGTTTTGCAATGTAATTACTTCACTTCATATTGGGTTTTCCCTGCAAGACTCGGTTTCTTGGGTATAGTAACCACACCTTAACTCTCTTGGTATCTTCGGGGTCTTGTATAGATTTGCCATTTGGCAAGTGCTAAAAAACAGTTAGTTATACTGATTGAATTTATCTATCAACAGCTTACTATGTGCCTATCGGGTTTCTGCTGTTTTTGTACAGTGTGCTAATGGCTAAAAGAGTCAAATGAGTAAAATGCAACATCCACCCCTTGAGATGATTCTGGATTCCTACAGAAAGATAGCATTAAATTATTCTGTAATAGGAGCTCTTAGAGGACATAAAACACAGGGCAGCTCATTTTACCTGGTGGTCTAGCAGGAGGCCCAGGTACGCACTTCAGAGAAGGTGGTATTTAGATGTCTTAAGAGTGAGAGGTACTCACAAAATGAGTCGAGCAGCTAAGATAGGGGCTGGGAAGCCACTCCAGGGAGAGAAGGCAGGGTGCATGCAAGCTCAGTGCCGCATGAAGTTGTGTGTGTGTGTGTGTGTGTGTGTGTGTGTGTGTCTGTGCAAATTGTCAGGCAACTGGGGTTTAAATGAAGCTGCTGAGATAGGTTGAGGCCAGACTATGAAAGGATTCGTATTTTTTGAACTTTATCCAGGAGACAGAAAGCAACTACTGAAGTATTTTAAAGAAGGAACATGATGACATTAGTGTTTTATTGTTTTTTTCTTTTTCTTTCTTACGAGTTATGGAAATGAAAAATTTGCCTGGGTCTACTCGTGGCTAGAGAGCTAGTGGGAACACAAGGGCCCCATGGACAGTGCACTGAATCAGGTAGAGGTAGAAGAGGCCCTGGTGACCTTGCCTCTCCCCTGTTGGGCTGCCCAACAATATTCTTACCTCTAGGCAACAGAATCCTAGAATCTGAGGGAAGTTTTGGAGCAGGACTCACCTTGCAGCTTCCACACCGGTGCTTCCTGCTCATCTCCTTCCCCTCTTGCCTCCTTGTGCCCTGGAAACCCTGCTCTCAAATAGCTGAGAATACGTCTGTCTTAGAAATAACGCCAACTCCAGTACAGTGGGTACACCATACATTCAGGATCATTTTATCCTTATGGTGTGTCCTGGGCTCTGCTTGTCTAACTTTGGGTTTATTGATTCTCAAAAGAACGTAGAGAAAGATTTCTTTACTCTCACTCCTTTCCATGTCACTATTTATTTCCTCAAATGGAACAAATTGAGATGCTAAAAATTAAGTTCTTGAACTGGAAGGTAGGACAAAAAGCATCTAGTGTTAACCTTCCCTGCTGTGCCCTGAGTGCCATTAACCCTCGGTATGGCTTGACCTGAGCCTCAGTGGGCCACTGGCCATCAACTGTAAAACCTACAGTGGAATTAGAGTAGATGAAAATGTGGAAAAAAACAGGAGGGAAAATTTTTATGAAATGTTTTTAGTTTTTCCATCTTTTGTTTGCTAAGAAAATTGAAACACTATTTAATAAATATTATTTAATTGAAAAATACCTTTGTATTTTGAAAAGTCTTCACGAATATGGATAAAAGAAACAATAAGTAAATATTTTAAATAAAATAAACCTTTCAGCAGCCATGCAAATAACAAATCCCTGAAGGGGCTTGATTGGAACTAATTGTATTTCTAAGCCTTGTTCCTTCTGCTCCTTCATGTAGGGTCATATGTGTCCCAGCCCTTGATCCACAAATTAACCCTGGTTTCTGATTCATAATAACTGAAAAAAAATAGAGGGTGGTCTTTTAAATGAAGCAGTTTTTGTTACTTTAAATTTATTTTCTTTTGACACTGGTATTCCCACAGGCATTTGATATTTCATAAGATCTAATCCTGGAAGCTTAACATGGTTTTGTTTAAATGATGTCATAAAATATATTTTTTTGAAAATTTAAGCTCTAGTTTCGCCTCAACATTTTTGCCAATTTTCCTCATTCTTCTCTGGAAAGCAGTTTTTCTCTGAAAAACTTGGGTAACAAGAGTAAAGACTATTTGAATCTAACGAAATGATATTCTCGTTTGCTAACCAGTCAACAGAATGAATGTTCTCTAGAAAAATATTTTCAAATTTTTATATCCCTGGAAAAACTTTACATTTCATATAACTGCATTTCATATTCTGTCACACAAAGGGATAATTTGATTGAATCACTGTTTTGCCTCTGAATATCATAGCATTGTATTTGTATCAATATTAAGATATCTAACATTATCCTTGTTGCCTTAGTGCTGTGTCTATAACTTTTCTTCCACTTTAATTAACCACAGGTTCTCAAGGAAAAGACCTAAGGATCTTTGGGTATTCAACTTACATTGAATATGATACTTTGTGTCTAGAGGAGATACAGGAATAATGCTTTCAGGAATTCATCAGAAGAAGATAAGTGTCCCCCCTTTCAAGCAGAAAGCAAATTTGCCCCTATTCCACTCTCTTGCTCTGTTTCTGCCCCAAGTTAGTTGGAAGATGCTACTCATACTGGGGAAGGTGATCTGCTAACTGATTCCACAGAGACACATGTTAATATCTTCCAGAAACACTGTCACAGACAGACCCAGAAAAATGTTGAGATTTCCCCAGGCATCTCTTAGCTCAGGTAAATTGATATGCAAAATCACCCTTCAGAAGATCATGATACAGTTTTGAAATAGAGGGAAGGAAAAACACAAGTAAACAAGAGAAGTGACACATAAGGTCACCTGGAATGGGTGCCTAGAACGTAGGGAGGGCGCATTCATGAGTTGTCAACATAAAAGTCAGCATGAAAGTTCTGAAGGTCATGAAGAAGAACTTCCTTTATGCAGGAGGTAGAGATGATAAACAGAAAGTACAGGAGGGTGAAGAAAACCCAAGATTCACCCACAGAGAACACCCACGCAGAAGCGCAAGCGGGAAAGATGTGTGCTGCAGGGTGGGAAGTGTGGGGAAGATGATGTCATCTGTGAAAACAAGAACCAGAAAGGAGTTCTGTGAAAAGCACAGGGTGGTTGTAGAGAGTGGACGGGAGAACGGGTTTGGGCTCGTCAGTGGGTAACCTTATTGAGGGTCTGAGAGAAAACGTCAAGACTTCTCAGGAACAGAAGAAGATTGAGAAGAGAATGGTTGTTGAGGAAAAAAGCAGGGATTTTCAAATTTTTCTTAAGAATCATCTTGGAAACATAACCATGTAGGTCATTGCACCTACTCCTGCAGAGGTCCGATGTGAGCTTGCGAAGCCATCTTGTAGATGTATTCTTCCTGATTGAGAGTAGATGAAGTGAATATCCAGCTGCTATGGGGCGGGGTTGGGGGGGTGAGGGGAGATCTGATTTAAACATGAAAACAAGGGACCAATGGTAAAAGACAAGTGAGATGCCATGATGGGCAGGGACATATATTAGATGGTATCCTTGGAATGCTACTCAGAGGACAGGTCTTTGAAGTTGAGCTGAAAGGACTTAGAAGTTGAATAGGTCTGAGTGACAATAAATGGAAGACAGAATTAGAAAGTGTCGCAGATGGTGACCCAGTCCCAGCGACTGCTATCTGTGTGACCTTGCCTTGCATATACAGGGCATGTATTTCCGCTTCTTTGTATATTTACACAGCTGAGTGCCTATCTTCACTACAGACATGATTCGATCACTTTTTAGAGTTTCATTGGGTTTATGGATTGGAACTCCAAAATCCAAACATGTAACTTTGCATTTCTTTTTATGTTGAAGTAATCAGTGTTCACTGACATATGGTAGGCATGACAAATAGGGCCACATTTAGTGAAAGTGGAAGTGCCTAAAAATGATGCTAGCGTATTTTAACAGAGATTAATATAGATTAAAAAGCCCAATGCATATACATTATGTAGTTAAAGATCCTAGCTATAAGGCTAGAGAATAAAAATAGTCAAGCTTGTTTTTTTCTCTTCTTTTTCTTAGAGTTTCCCTAGCAGCAAGGTCAAGCTACCTTGGAATCTTCACATTTATTTCTCACCTATGTACAGGCCATCTGTTTTCATCCAAGCGAAATAGAGTTTTAACTAGCTTTTTGAAAAAAAAATTCTACCCTACTTAAAAAAGGTGAATGTCTTCTAATGCTAGGGATCTACATAGGCAGGGCTCACTGAAGAATTATGATGAATCATGAGACCTTACTTAATTTAAAAAATTATCTGCTCCTAAAGGTATTATTTCTTTGAGCAAATGTTTATTAAATTTTTTATTAGTGAACACTAATGTATTTATAAAAATATTTTAAAAGCTCCCCTGCTATTTTTACTTTGTTTTGGTTGGCTTCTCATTCCGTTTCTCTTCCCTCTTATATTTTTATTGTATTTCTACTTGTCTCCATTTTAAATCCACCTTACGGCTCCTTTGTTCCTTTATTCCTTCCTTCCTTCATTCCTTCCTTCCTTCTTTCCTTCCTTCCTTCCTTCCTCTCTTTCTTTCTTTCTGTTTATGCTGGGAATTGTGTCTAGATCCTTCTTCATAATAGGTTAAATTCTCAACCACTGAGCTCTAGCCCGAGCCTTCCATCCCTCTTACATTAGTTTTTTTCACATTTAAGTAATATTTATCCCTTGACGCATATTTTCCTCTGAATATTCAGGGTTGGTTCTGTTTTCCAGAAAACCTAGAGGAAGAATCAAATATCTTAAGCATCATTAACTGAACAGATTGTAGCATTTGTTGAAGCTTCTTCTGCTGCCTTTATAAACAGGTCTTACCATCTGACTTGCCATTTTACAAGCTCTGTAAAATCTTAATGTAAATCTGACAATTTGTCAGTCTGTAAGCTGTTGATTTATGCTTTAATTATTTCCATTTTGAGGGAGTCTCAGCAATTACATATTTAATTTGGATGATGCAGGGAGGTAATCATGGCCCCATGATTGGAGTATGTACCATTTCTTATAATAGTGTGGAAATTATACTATTTATGTGGGCTTGTATATACTGGACTTCACTGGATGTTTTTATAGCCCATGAAATAAGAAATTAAAGTTTATTTTGTTATAAATTTATTTTCTTTCAGCTTTATTTCCAATAGGGAAAGTCTTAAAGAGTGGAAGTGTCTGGCTTTCTTTAGAATTGCCTTTAAATGATAAAAATTTATTCACCAACTTCAAACAAGAGGTGTTGAGTTTAATTTTGGTTAAATCCAAAAGGGTTTGTTTGGATATTAAAGTTTATTTGGATAATAGTGATTTTGTTAAGAGGTAATTCTACCTCTGTGTACAATTCTCGCTGAATATTTGCAAGTTAGGATGTGCAAGGCTTTTGCCTGCTCTCAGTGGATACTGCTAGCTTTGTTTAAAGACAGGAGAGTATCGATCTTGTACACGTTTACTCTAAGCTCTCTCGCAGTATGGAACAGGGTGATGCATTAAACCACAGCTTAATCCTCCCTTTCTTTAACAAAGCTTAGTTTCCACAATAAATTGCCTTTTAAGCCGTTGCCTATAGCTATTTGGTCGAGCTGCAGCTTCTAGGAGGCAGCAATTACCCAATTTGTAGAGATAACCTCATCTTAGGCCTTACGATTTGGTTTAAGCACCTTGCCGAGTAGATTTGCCCATATTAAGGGATGGAGATAATGGAAACACTTTTTAAGCTACAACTCCATTTTTTGCAAGCACTCCAACACCTTTTAGAGCTCCTTATTTTCCCATAAGAACTATTGTACTCTGTTATAATCTTTCCCACTTGATTAAACTCCTACCTAGGTGTTCACGGGTGAGTGTGTAAAGCCTACATCAAGTTTGATGAAAGCCTTGTCTTTGAAAACACGGGTGCACTCCTGCCAGATCCGTAACGACACATGTTTTTGATGTGTCAACTTTAAAGGAAAACTGCAGCCAAACTGTCAGTGAAGCCATTCTTCTATCACTAGATTTGAGCAAATTATTTATAATTTTATAAAGTTCATAGACATCTGCATGTAAAAAAGAATCTCGGTATTGAAACCAAAAAGAATTTAAAAGCTCCCATTACTGGTTAATTATGTTCAGTGTTATAGTCTCTTAGCTTTTTGTTACTTATGAACATAAAATGCATAGGAAAGTTGTCTCATAGAGACACAATGAATTATATTATTTAGTTCAAATTAATGGCCTCACTGATATTGTATCTTTGAAAATGCAAGCTCTGCTGACAAGAGGAGAGTCGCATCCTTACCTCTTTGGATTTATACATGGTCTCACGGGTGCCTCAAATTATAAGAAGGGATACTAGGATAGTTAAGAATATCAAATGAAAATTTTCTATATAATGGCTGTTTCAGAAATTAAGACACTTGGTAAAGCTGTTGTAAAAAATATTTGTATTCAATGTGAGGAGTTTGCTTAACAATTAAACATGGATTTCTGTTTCGGAGGAGCCAATATCATAGAAATAATGGGTTATTACTTACTCTTCACAATGACATCTTCCGTCACACAGGTTTTGATAGTTTCAAAAATTTTTGTTAAACACTTGGAAATGCTGAAGATATTTCATTTCCTATGGCCTTTTCTTAATAGATTCTTATATTCTAGCTTCAAAATTGAGATTATATTTTCCTCTGAATGTTGAGTCACCTCAAACAGAACTCAGCATGCCTATGACATGTGTATTTATGTTTACATATATGACATGGCCAGCTGGACTCTAACTGTTCTTTCTCCCCTTCTGTAAAAGGAACCCACAATAGTGTGCACATGGCTATCAATTTCTCATCTCTGGTACATTGAATTTAGAGCTTGGATGTTTTTTCTCATAGCATTAGTTTTACTTCAAAGGTTATGATGAGTTAATTCCAAGAAAATAAACATTTTTCTATGTATGGTGATCTTTGTAGCATCCTATAGATACCCTGTAGCACCCACCCTGATTGTTATTAATGGCATAATGCATTGTAGGGTAATCAAGGGCCCAATGCTTAGTGAACAGTCAGAGAATGTTCAACAAGAACTACAGCAAAAGTGAAGAAGTACTGCCCACCACACCTCAGCACAGAGAAATCCTTCACTGGAAGCGAGTGTGGGGTAGTTACTTCAGAGACCATCCCTCTGGAACCCCTGGATACAAGTGTTCAATCTGAGAAGCCTCTTGCTCAGAGCTTTTCATTTTTAAATTATATGGAGGGCACCTCTGAAAAGCATGGTGTTCTACTCTTTGTAGTTTTATTATTTTCAACAAAAATGGCCTAACTAAGTGAGGCATTAAGTGCACATTTACTTCACTCAGTGGAACAAATACTGCCTACAGGTAGGTGTAGATTTCTGATGTAGGTGTAGATTTTGGATAACCAAAACATATGACATATATAAGAGCATACAGGGTTTTTGTCAGTAAGCTGTGTGTGGTTTA
Source organism: Ctenodactylus gundi (assembly GCA_004027205.1). Taxonomy (NCBI): domain Eukaryota; kingdom Metazoa; phylum Chordata; class Mammalia; order Rodentia; family Ctenodactylidae; genus Ctenodactylus; species Ctenodactylus gundi. The sequence goes on along the minus strand of PVKB01001878.1, from coordinate 154,070 downwards.
TTGGGAAGGTTCAGGTATGCCTGCATGTCCTATGTGCGGCAGACAGAGTTTCCCACCCACATCTGGGTAAGCTGATGAGAGATTCCGGTGCTTCCTCCGTGCAGGCAGAACATGGGAGGAGTCCTCACCTTTGTTTGGCCCCTGAACTGTTATGATATACAACCTGAACCCGCTTTCTTCTTCTTGCTCTCTGTCTCTCTCATCCATTCTTCAGAAGCCATCCCAACCCTCCACAGAAAGGCTTATTAAGTTAGTAACAAGTCTTCCCTGAACTGAGCCTCTAGTTTGGCTTGGAGGCTCACTTTATTTCTTGAGAGAGGCCATAGAAATCAGTGCTGGGCATGTTTATTATCAAAGTTTCTCATCTGTACTTTATATGTTCTAAACACTGTGAGAGGAATTAATAGTAAGAAATAAGTTTCTACTTTCTGCTGTCACATTGAGGCCTTTACATGAATTAATCTTGTTTATACTTCCACACAACATTAACATAGAGGTTCTTATAGTCCCATTTTTCAAGGTTAGAACTAAGGCAGATGATGTCATCTGCTGTGATAAAACCAAGCCAGGGGACCTCATTAGAGTTGGTGCAATGCCTTCGGCTTTTCAGCTTATAAAATGTTAAGCTAACTAAGCCAAACCAAACCAAACCTAATTAAAATATTAAACCTAAGAAAAATATTAAGTGACAAATCTCAGTGTCTCAGCGGTCCCAGTTCATGTGGACTCAAAGTCTGTCCCTTCACGTCAGCCTATTCAGTATTTATAAGCCATTTTATCAGCACGATTATCCTTGTATTTCCTGTTTCCAATTCTCATACATCTAAAAAGGTCAAAGCATCCACCTGAAGCTCTGTCATTATTGTGGCGCTGAGCAAATTCTCATGCACTTTTGTCAAGGCTGGATGACCTGGCTTGTTTTCTACCAAATAAACGCTGGATCCATTCCTACTAGGTGTCCAGAGCTCTTTAAGAATCAGATAATACGCGATAATACGCGAAACTTAGATACGAGGGTTTCTCTACCCTCTTTGATTTCGTTTGTTAAATTATTGGTTTTTGCTTCTGGGATACATGTTAATTTCAAAAGATCAGTTTGAATAATAAAGTAGACTTTTGAAAAGTAATATACTTGCAGGAAAATATCAATTTCCTGACCAGGCATCAAGGATATGTAAGTGCTTAGTATTTCGATGGTGGCTTATAGTACTGACTGCTCGAATTAAACCTATTTGTGTGTGTGTCTGCTTTTCCCGAAACAGGAGGTGATTGCTCAGAAGACAAACGCAACAGCATCTGATTGAATTCTACACTCTTCCCTACTTCATTCCCTCACAAGGCCTTCACGTAGGGCAATCCTTAGTGCATGTTGGTTAAGTTGTCAAGTACATCAAATTATGTCTCAAATGTATACATTTTGCCTGGGAGATACAGTGATTAAATACTGTCCTGTATCATTTTTTGCTGTCAACTCTGGTTCCCACAGCATGGTGAGACATCGCGTGAAGTCTCCTCAGAGTGAATTCTAGAACTACTGTAGAAGTCCCCTCTTGACCCTCAGTGTCACATGACAGCCCTCCCTCTACTGTGCTACCACCTCTCTGGCTCACTATGGAAAGTTCAAACCTAAAGCTGTTATTCATCACTGGGAGGGAGATTTTTCAAAGGCCTTTAACTGAATTTGTTATAAACGTACATAATAATTCTTTGTTTTTAGGAAGATGGAATAGGGGCAAAAATGAAAAACAATGACCAGGGTTCTGCAGGGGAATAAAATTTAAAAAGAAAACAACTTTTTCAAACAGGAAACGAAGCTAGTTTGGTAGGAGGAAGATACTGTTCCTTAAAGAGAGAAAAAGCAAAAGGTGGAGGCTGTCCAGAGGATTTGCAGCTGTCTGCAAGGCAGGTACTGGGTGGACATCCCCCACACAAGGGAAGGGCTTAAACTCTGGAGCTCAGGGGTTGGTCCTGCATTGAACTATCAGCCTTTTGTTTTCTAAAAACAGCTAGACCTTTGTGGGCAAATTACTTAACCTTGCTGGGATTTTCTCTGTCCTCAAAGTAGAGACTCTCCTGCTTACCTACGGGGGTGTTGTAGGAGAAAACTGCACGGCGCATGTAAAACCTTTGAATCTCAAAGTCTTCCGTCTGCCATCTGCCCTTCTCTTTGGGCTGGGTCCTCTGTCTGTGAAAAATAGTTACTCTGACCCTGCCATGCCCTACGGCATGGTGTGGGATCCAGCCCAGGTATTCAGCCTCAAACATTCTTTTGATCTCAGGGAAGGTATAAAACTCTGTACTAAGTTTCCTCCATAAACAGAAGAGAAACACAAATTTATATTCTACAGATATACCTGTAACTGATAAAACACAGCGGAAAGGGCTCTTGGCACCCTGATTTAAGAAAGTGCCAACTTTTCCACAGGGTGCTTGTCTTTCCAGAGGAAACCATCTTTGGGGGTTAGAAACAAGTTATGGTATTCATTGCTGTCTGTTATAAATGTAAACTGAAGCACAATATAATTTCAAAAAGTTTATTTGATCCAGGAATGAGTCATAAATAAGGCAGCCCCACACCAGAGGCCATTCAGGAGCCCAGGAAGTTCAAGAACTTTTACAAGTAGACAGAAGTAGAGCAAAGAAATACACACTTACTTCCAGTTCTACAGTTATCTGGATTATTCCATTGGACAGCCCTGTGCTGTAGAAGCTCAGGTTTGTTGGCTGCTTCTGATTGGTCCAAATTAAGTCCTGTTTTGTTTAACACAGACATTCACTGGAAACACTTTTTTTTTTTTCAGATCAAACAAGAATTTATACCTACGGGTCCTTCAAGTCTGGTCTCCACCTTAATTTTACAAACTAAAAATGTTACTCTGGAGAACATTTTAATTTTTGCAATGTGCCCCCACCCCACAAAAATAGTGGGATAGTGGAAAGGGGAGTCAGACCACACATTAAAGACAAGGCCTAAAGTCACTTGGTTTCTGACACTTCAGATATTTTCCTAATGAGCTGCTGCTCTCTGAGTGGCACTGACACCATCTCTGGATGATCTCTTCAATATGGCTTCTTTCTCAGTGCCAGGGCATCTGTTGGCGTAGTTCCCTAAGCAAAGGTTACATGGCAGTCCTTTTGGTGAGCTACTTTATAGGTGACAAAGTCTTAGGCCTGACCCTCAGATGCTACCAGTAGCAGGTGGGAAAAACCATCAGACGGAGACTGTCCGCAAATGTGCCAGGTGCAGTGGAGAGCACCACTTGTGGGCTCTTTGGGGACAGGGTTTGAAGCTGATCTTTTCTTCAAAAAGATGAGTAGTGAGACACGGTTGCACCAAAAGGGGAAGGTCCTCCGCTGGGGGATGGCACGAGGAAAAGCTGGGGAGATGAGGTGTGCCATGCTACGAGTACTGTTGAGCTTCTTGTGTGCAGGCACAACCCGCAGAGGGGCTGGATGCAGCCTGTGGGTGCCCACATGGAGACAGAAGCAAGGCAGTGCCTCAATTTCCCATTTGAAACACTACTGAGTATAAAGTACCCCTGACTCTTTTTTCCTCTTCATGTGTTGTCCCACACATCTCAGGAAAACCCTTGGAAGTTCTACATAATGCCATCATTCCCACAATGGTTTTCAACCAAAGAGTTATTTAAAAGTAATTACGGAAGAGGTTTTTTTTTTTTTTTTTTTTTTTTTTTTGAGATGGAGTCTCACTGTGTAGTCCAGCACACTGTATCACCCAGGCTGGCCTCCAACTCATGGTAATCCTCCTGCCTCAACCTCCAGAGTGCTGGGATTACAGGCATGTGCCACCATTCCCAATTTATGTGGTGCTGGGGAGTCAACTCGGGGACTTAGTGCTTGAGAGGCAAGCGCTTTAACCCCTGAGATATTCTTCCAGCCCCTAGGGAAGAGATTCTAAATGTTGGGTTTAATCAGTACCTGGAGCTAGCGGAAAATCTGTAGAGAGGTTTGTGGGTCTTAATGAGCCTGACATAGGTGGAGTAGCCAAAGCTCACATAGTATGAAAGGCAGTGATTTTTCCACTGGATTTGGCGTGACGAAACTTTAGCCATGTGATTACTTAATGGAGAAGGATTGCAGCTTCATGCTCAGGAAAGAGTCTTATGCACATGGTATATCCCCAAAATAGAAACTTGCTCCTTTTCAGATATTTGTCTCTGAGGGGCAGGGGCCAGAAAATCAGGGAAGGAAAGTTCTGAGCATGCTCAAAGCCAGCCTGGGAAGTGTAACACATTGTAAAAAGGATTCTGCCTAGTGAAGCAGCTCCTGCTGCCTCTGACTTCATCTGGGAGGCCAGGACCACTGTCATTTTGCCAGTGTTTTAGAGACTGTTCTTGTATGTATCAAAACAAGAAGTTTTCAGAAAGCTGCTCCTGTAAGCTCCTGCCTAGTTCCTGCAGGCTCTTTGGATTCATTCTGTAAGGGTGACAACCTCTGCCACCCCTTCCCCACCACTCTGTAGAACAACTCCACCTGCCTCTTGTCATTTGCCGCATTCTTTTGGAATTACACATCACCTGTCTTCCTGTCTAGACTGCAAGATCTTCGAAGGTGGGGACTGTTCAATTTCTGTATCTTCACCTGGAAAAGTGACCAGTATAGGTTTGGCATTGGACCAATGATTGGACAGATTCAGCGTTGTGTGTATGGTTTAAAACAATGCTCTACAGGCTTGTTTCTTTCAACTGCAGCAATGACAGAGTTAGTAAGGCTGTTTCTGAATCATGAGGGTTTGCTTGTGTAACGAGTGTCAATTATGCTATTTCTCTATTCATGAAATAGTTTAGCTGTGGCCTAGGCTTGCATCAGTAATGTGCTGTAAAGTGTACAGACTGCTGCCTTCTGCTTCTGGTGACTGTGTGCTCTCCTGGAGCAGCGCCCTTGGAAACACGTTCGAAGAGACCTTAAAGTGGTTGAGATGATAGCTACCAATAGCTAGCTGAACAATTCTGAGTTTTATAGCTTGCTGATATTTTGAAAATCACGAAGACCCATTTGCAGCTTTAGTTTTAAAAAGTAAATAAGAAAAAACAGGGTCTTTCCTAAGGGGGGAGTTCTGACCTCAGCAAACCTTGGAAAATCATATGGTTTTAATTCTTTTCATTTTAAAATGGCTATGCGTGCGTATCTGTGCATGTGCGTGTGCACTTGTGTGTGACCACATTTGTACACCGCCTGTGTGAGGAGGCAGAATGTGAGCATGTGATGGCAATGGAATTAATATTTCCTAGGAAGGCAGATTCTTGCAGCATGCCACAAAGCCAGCAGTTTCTACTTTTACCAGATCTGTGCACTGAGGCGTTCACAGCAGTCGGGAAAAGAGCTGCCCAAGCTACGTATCACGTGTCTTGTATCTACTCTGCTTTGGAAAGACTTTTTTTCTTCCCCTTGACCCTCCTAAAAATTAAATGAGAACTTGGCACTATATATTAAAGGAAAGTAGATCTAGAATCTTGAATTCATGCTGATGATCAGAAGAGTCCCCTCAGGTACACAGCTGAGGAATTTAGACTGAGAGCGAAATTCCTTAAGGTTCTGGGTACTTACTACTCAGCCAAAATCTGTCTTTCTGAGCACCCAGAGAAATGTGCTGTTCATCTGTGCAAGTTATTAAGGTAGAAAGCAAATGGTCAATATGGGGCCAGTGATGGGCATCTGGTTATCACTCTCTTGAGCCTAGCTCACTTTCAAGGCTACTCTGGGCTCATTAAGTTTCACAGTTTTCATAGCCACCATCTGTTCTCTGCAAGGAATCGCCATGCCATTCCATGGCTCTGGCACATTTTCCATTATGCACTTTATAAAATCTACATTATATGTGCTGACTTTGGAACCCGCATCCAAGTACAGCAGGTTTTATTGCTCTTTAATTATGTTTTTACTCCATGGCTTTGTTTAGAAGTTTCCAGTGTGTTCATATTTCGTGACTTTCCCAAATTTCTTTTCACTAAGTGGAGAAGAACCACACTCTAAATAATATTAAGCTGTCGATGGTGATTTGGGGTTGCGATGCAGCTCTTCAAACACACCCAAAAAGTCTTCTTTCCCATAACGTTGCAAACTTTTCTTTGTCAAAAATTGTAAGATTTACAGTTGACCCTTGTGGTGCAGGCCTGTAATCCAGAGTTTTGGGAGGCTGAAGCAGGAGAATTGCAAGTTCTAGCCCAAAATGGGCACTTAGGAAGACTCTGTCTCAAGATATGAAATAAAAAGAAGGGGAAGCAGTTCAGAATGAAAGTCCTGAATTAAATCCCTAATTAAAAAATCCTTGAAGGTTTTTAAATTTAAAAATGAATCCTGTTATAATTACATATATTTTGGGGAAATAAGAAAGCTGAATTCTTCTTTTAAAATATTTTTAATAATTTTTATGCATTCCCAGGCAGTCCCCTGTGTTCTAGACTTCCTGGTAGATATACAAACTCAACGTCTCCAAAATTTCATTCATTATTCCATTCCCAGTTTTTTCCTTCTTCTGGGAGTGTCACTACCTCTCTATCCTACAAGTGTCTTAGAGGTTGTCTCACCTGGTGTCATTTCTTCCTGCCATGTGATCATGGACATTGGCTCATCATGTATCATGCTTTCAATCCCCATCCCCTCTGAACATTGTCCTCTTTTGGTCTACTGCAATAACCTCTATCTTTACCTCCCCTCATCAATTTCTCCAATGCCTTTTCCGTGTTGCAGTCGAAAGGCTCTTTCTTCAATAAAAAAGCATGCTGTTTGCTGGCTTGAAGCTCTTGAATGGCTATACCACGGAGTGTAGGCTGAAGCAGATACTTCTACTTGCAATTTTCACATCTGATTCTCCAAACCAACACTTCCCATTTCTCTCAGATCTTCAGACCTCAGCTTTGAATCTTTTACCATAGAATTCTTCCTTTACTCTGAACCTGGCTTGGGAGCCCTTGGCTGATCCCACGGTAACTTTAGCTTCTCCAGTGTAAGACCTAACACACACCATGGGCATTGCTTGTATTTCTATCTCATCAGGTATGTGTAGTATATGTGTTTGGTGAATACATATTGAAAAATTTACCCTTGGATGATGCAAAAAGGTATGATTAAAATTTTATTCAACAGATTTTGTTGCTGGCTTTTCAAATTATATTTTCTAGAATCTCCACATGGAATGATATCATGTCACTTACAAAGTGGACTTGTTAGCTGGGACCGTTTGATTAGTGTTCAGCTCTTTAGTCTTTTAGCTTTCATGAACAGAAAACAAACTGAAATTGATTTTAGGAAACTTGGGCATATGATCTGCTGGTGTCTTCTAGAAGACAAAACTGAACAAAACGTTCATTTTCCTGAGACTCAGTTTCCTCTTTTGTTAGATGGAGGTGATAACAAATCTAAAATATGGAGTAAGGTCACATGTGAAAACACCCAATCTGTTGACCAGCACATAGTATGTATTCAATAAATAGTTGCAAGTCTGGCCATGAAGAAGCTGAGAAATGCAGACATTTCAGGTGGCTCAAGATGCATCAAGCATCTTTTTCATGAATTCAAGTCATGAAACCAATTATATGACAATTTCTCAGTCTTCTCTTAGCATCCTCATTTTACATTAAAAATTAAACATAAAACATTAGCCAACTTAATTAAAAACACACACACACACGTTTCTTTCCTTTTTTTTTTTTTTTTGGTTTCTTGTCTGTTTCCTTATTGTTCAGCAGAAAATATTCAAGGAGAGGTAGTATTTTTGTTGTGTTTCTTTTGTTTGTGTTATTTTGGGCTAACAAACCTTGAAATGACCTCAAATTTATATTTGTAAAATTTATTGTGTGTCTCAGGAATACCAAGCTTGTAATTTCAGTTATTTTTTTTTTTTAAAAAACATCAGATCTTTTCGTTCTTTAGGCTACATCATTTTCATGGTTTCCTAAAGTTAAGTATTTAGGCTCTGAAGAAGCCAGGGAGCTTCTCTTCTCTATAGATGTATTATTAACAAACAGGTCTAATGGGCCTAATATCACCAGTGAGGAAGAACAGATTCCATCTCTGCTCTCCTGTAGCTCATGTTAAAAATAAGTTATTGCTGTCCATTTAATTGACATCAGTGTCATTACAGGCGTGTGTACTGACCCAACGTTCTTGTCAAGTCTTCTTGAAAGTGCAGTGATACTCAGCGTCAGTGAAATGAGTGACTGACAAAGAGGGCAGGGCTAAACCGTGTCCTCAAGAGAGCCACCAAGATTCTGGAATGTTTGTACCAGGAATGTCTCTCCTCTGGACCTCTACACTACAACCAGCTTAGTTATTTGAACATTCATTTAGTGGGAAACAAAAGCCTGTTTCTATACACCGGCACTTACCTGAGTTGTATTCAGTAATGATTCTATGGGGTGCGCCTTCTGGGCTAGAAAACAAACAGCTACTACATGACCCCTACCCAAATACAGAAGACCCTTGCTGCAGTACACCCCTCTCTCCTTTCCCGAATGTGGTATTTTCCATTAAGGAAATAGAACATGCTAAAAATGGCTCCTAATGTTATTGGCTGTGTTAGTAATTTTCCAAGTAGACCTCCAACAAGGTTCTGTTGTGTATCCATCCTGGAGTGATGTTGTAGGCAGTGAAACTGAGAAATAGCTCTCTAGTATTCAGAGTATTTGCAGAGAAGCAGCTCCTTGCAAGCCCAAGGGAATCTTATTTATTCTGGCTACTCTGCCACCAAGGGACACACAGTCATTCACCTCAGCATAGTTGGCCTTGCTACTTATATCTGGCTTCAGAGGCAGAAAAGCATTGCATTTCTAATTACCTTTTAATTCTTGGTAAACATTTAGGTCTGCAAGATATCGTCCTATTTCCAGTGCATACTGAATACTGATTCTTTTTTTTTTCCTCCTAGCCAGCTTTTATTGAATGTGGGCAGAATACACCTTCCATTCTCTTTGAAATCATAATTTTGAAAAAAACATTATTGCTCTGTGTATAATCTTAAATGCCTTCTTAACATGTTTTTTGAAAATTACAGCAGGAACACAAAGACCAGGCTTATCAGTATTTGTGATATCATTTTATCTTGACTCACGTTTGTTGGTGATATTTCTAAAATCTTTAAGTATTTTACTTGCTATCTTCTGATTTTTTTCCACAAATAATTTTAGTTTTCATGACAAACATTTTCTCACTTTGATTTAATTCTATTCCAGTGTATAGTGTATTTCAATGGAACAAAAACAACGGCTTGTTTGTAGGAGGATGAAGTCCTAAACAGAACCAAAGTTGAAAAAAGTGTTTTCATTAACTTTTCTGTATTTTCTGCGTTTTTTCTTTGCCTTGCAGAATGGAAAAATCAGGAAACATGGAGCTCTAATATTAGAGTATATTAGACTGTGAACCACTGGGGACACGGGGGAAAAATCATTTTAATCATGCTGGCAGTGCAATTCATTATACTAGAGATTGATTTTAGCAAGACATATGTGAACAGTTTTTGATTATGAGATTTCTTGAAGATTATATGAGGGATGGAAAAAAAACAGATGAAAGAATGAGTTTGACTCTGGCCTGTAGACACAGCAGATGGATCTTTGTGTTTGAGAGATTATTTATGTTACATCATACTGAGGGCTTATCGATATGCTTGCTAGATTTTGCATCTCAGAACTTAGTTTCCTGACAGCAGACTGCCTAATCATCCAAATTACTTCTTGCAAGAGGGATATGTTCAGATGTCAAAGTCAGGTAGGCAACGTGCTCAACAGAAGGCAGTGTGTATCTGTGGCTGCAACACTCCTACCTGACAAGTCACTCAAAGCTCAGTAGTTTATAGTGTAGCTCTATTGCAGACATAAATGAGAAAAATTTGGCCATTTTGTGGAGGCATGCACCTGTCACTTTCCCAGGGGTGGCATCTTTGCTTTTGGCTTTCTCACAGCATTCCTATTCTTTGGCTAACCTGGACTCAGGAGCTGTGAAGAAGACGGCTGAGAGCGGCACTGAGATGTCATTTGGAAATGGGGAACAGTCAACGTGAGAAGATGTGCTCTACCTCTCAAAATGACCAGGCTATGTACAGCGTGCATGCAACATTCCCGGTTAATGAAGCATTAACTGGAATTCCACATTTCCTGGGCTTGATGAATGTGCTCGTAATGAACAGCTGTGTCCACTTGGAAAGGCAGTTCAACTGCTTGGCCTCCACTTGCTCCTATGAGAAATGGGAACCGTCACTCACAAGACTAGGATCAAGTAGGGTGCCCTATGTGGAAATGTTTCACAAACTGTTAAATTATATAAATAAATTATCATATTGAAATCAGGCTGTGTGGATAAGGATGCCCAGTGTCTTAGTTACTTTTTTGTTGCTGTGACTCAATATCCACACCCAAAAACTCAGGAAAGGAAAGGTTTATTTTAGCTCACAGTCTCGAAGGTCACATTCCATTCAGGGGTGGCCGGCAACAAAGTACATGGCAGAGAGAGAGGTGGAGGCAGCTTCCCCGGACAAACAGGAAGGCAAATTGAGACCAGTTGAGTGAGACTAGTCCTCCAGGAAGACAGGTCCAGCTTTATGTATCCTTTCAGGTCTCCGCCCAGTAACCAGTCCCTCCTGCATCCAGGTTTGGCCACTACACACCGTTAATCCTAACTTAACTGCAATCCACCCCTCCAGACCAGACCCCAATCCACCAACATCACATGGTTCCATTAAGATACATGAGGCTTTTGGGGGACACCCCAGATCCTAACCACAACACCCAGATTCACCATCTGTGACTAGACTCAGACTTTGTACTACTTTTTAGAGTAAAGTTGGTAAATACATGCTTAAGGTTGTTTGATCAAGTTTAAGTACAACCTTATCTCAGTGTACCCCATGCTGTATTTTTGTAATGAATTAAACATGTAGTAGATGTACTAATAATTTATGGGATGCAATAGTTGTTTTCTTTCTGGGAGGATGTGGGCTAGGGATCAAATCCCACCTCAGTGTGCTAAGCCTATGCTCCTGGGTTTCTTTTACTTAGCTTTCATTATTAGAAAACATGACAATTGTGATCATGGTCAATTTCCAATTGTCTACATGTGGATTAATCAAAGGGGCACGTGCCTGAGGCACCTGTACTTTCTATCTTTTTTTCCCCTACGTTATTTTCCTCTCTGTTTATTTTTGTAAATTTACTTTAAAAACTTGGCTTAGCAGGAGAAAAGTCAAGTCTTTTAAGCATGTTAACTTGGCCTTTCATTCTTACACTATTTCTCATCAGGGAAGCCTGAAGCAAACAGATAAGTTACCGGTAGAAAGGCTGATGGCTGGAGTGCATCTTAGGAGGTCAGGCTCCTGTGAGCAGCAGAGGAGTTCACCGAGAAGCACATGTTGATGTGCCCAAGTTGTTGATGTGGCTTCACCTCTTCCTCCAACAGGAACCCATGTAAGGGTTCATTGTGTGCTGAAGGTTTGCAAATGCTAAATTACCAAGAGTGATCAGCGTAAGAGATCACAAGTGAGTTGGAGATTACAGATAACACCCAGTCACCACGTCCTGTCCGTCACTTTTTTGAAGAAAGACTTTTTTTCCTTATCTTCCTTGTGAATTTTTCGGTTTCCTCATATTTCAGCTGCATACTATGGTAGTTTTCAGAAAGAGGCAGAATCCTGTCATACACACAAAATGAGTAGGCATTGCGCATGTGCTCTTCAATCAATGACTGAATAGAATCTGCACATCTACGCACAGGAATTATTTCATATTGCTATTGTGTACCTGCAGCTTACTAAATTGTAGAAGTTGTAAAACAATCCCATAGTATTACCATCAGATTGCTTTGTCTCTGGAGTCTAGAAGATGCCTATTTTCCACGGAAGCACAATATGTCATTTTTGTCTATGACTAGATTGTCACATTAGGGTTCTCTTTGGCCACCTCCACCACAGTAAACTCGAAAAATTCTGTTGTTTATTCACCACCATTCTTGACATTCTTGGCTTTCATTGTACCTGGTCTGAATTCGGACGGGTCATCTCGACCCTTCAAGATCTCTTACATCTGCATCATTCTCCCCAAAACACAAATCCTACGTTAGTATCATGAGTTCATTTTGTGCCACTTTCTACAGGATCCTAATGCAGAGCCCTCCTTCTTAACCTACTCAACCACTTGTTCAAGCTTCTTTCATCTCAGCCTCACCAAGCTTCTCTTCCCTGACTTCCTATTGGACGTATAGGTTATGCCGAACACCTGCTATCTTGTGTTACTGAGGATCACCTCACATTGTTGGTTTTACTTCAGTTGGAAACTCTGTCCTTCTTCTTCTTCTTCTTTTTTCTCTTCTTCCTTGTTCCATCCCACCTGCTTAGTATCAAGGGCCTATGAAGACCACATGCTGCATCTATGCTGATCTCTCATTTTCTAATTCTTGGTCACCATTCATGCGTATAATTAGAACACAAGTTGAATAAATGACAGAGGTGAAGAAAACTTTTATTTCTTAAAGATTTTTTTAGATTCAAAAAACATTTTCTGGGTCATAATTCTAAACTTTTCCCTAGTAGGTCCAGAAACCTTGGTCACTGGTGTACCCCTACTGGCTCCTTGTGTCATCCCTCTGGATTTACCTTCAGAAAGGGTGTAGCGCTGAGAGTGGAGCATCTTTTGATAGTTCATGGCTGAGCTCTTTCAGGGCAGCTGTTGAGCTAAAAACCATACAATGATGTTGTCCATCGTGTCCAAAAGCAGTAATTATGTTTGGAAAGTAAGAAAGCTAATTTGTGTCAGCCAAGAGAATATACCAGAGGCTGATTTTGGGGACTTTCTGTCGGGTACTTGTCCTGGCACAGCCACTGGGATGGGTTGATATCTCTACTTTGAGTCCAGATTACAGAAAAGGAGATGCTATTTATCTCTCCTTCACAAAGGCAGAAATTTTTGCCTATTCTCTTTTATATCCATGTGACTGTTCAGGGACTGGGATACTTTAGGCACCCACTAAATGTTTACTTTCAAGTAGGACAATGTTTGCCCTTCATTCTTTGGTAAGCACAACATATTTAAACTATTAAGTGTATAGTTTTTGAAACATCTCATTTTTGGGTGACATTTAAGTTAAACCATATTCCCTACGAGATTTAGAGGCTTGGCCAAAAAACAAACAAACAAGCAAACAAGAAAACAAAAAAAGATAAATGAGAAATATCTAAGAAAAGAAGCTAATATAATTTGAGTCAAACTATGGCTTGTATATATTATATCTTTGTACATATGTGCATGTATAAAATCATACATATGTGTGTGTGTGTGTCTGTATGTGGATATATATGTATATATTTGCCTCATAGATGTTTTAATTTATAGAAATCTGTCTTCTACCCGTAAGTGGTGATATTGTATCAATTATTGTGTGTGTTTGTTTCTAAAGTGGTTACATTGTGTTATATTGGGTTAGATTTTTGTGGCATAGGCTTTTGTTGTTCTTCACCATTGTTGACTAAAATGCCACTTAAAATCACTTCCTTTTTTGAAATACAATTATTATAACAATGATATTTGGCACATATAACAAGAATAAAAGTCATCTGAGACAAAGCTCCTTCTGAGTAGCTGGAGTCTTTCATTAAATATGATTCTTTCTTATAAAGAAAACTTCTGCAGTGTTCAAGGTAAAATTTTGCCTGCCTTAATTATTCTTAGCCCACTATCAACATTCCCTCGGAGCTAGCTCCTGGAATCATTATTGAATGTCTTTCTCTCTCAAGTCAGCTCTATGCCAGGTAGCCTCCAGGTAGTTTTCAAACCTTTTTTTTTTTTTTCTTCCTGCTTGAAATGAGCTTTTCCCACAGGTCAGATTAGACAACGGTTGCCAAGTAAATTTATTTCATGTATGAGGGCTTCTGGGGGAGAAAATGGATCAACCCATAAATCAGTTTTAAAAGCAGCAAGTGCTTTATCGATCTTCATTTGTTGAGAAGGAGGCTTCCTAAACCAAGTCCTGTCTAAGAGCAATTAGTCAGGAAGGTCCTTGGTAACAGTGGACAGGGTCAATCAGTTCTCCAGAGGAAGAGGCACTGATTATGGAATCTATTGCTAAGCAAGTTAGTTAAAATGGGATGAGTATTTTTAAAATAGAATGTGTATTTGGAGAGTTTTCTTCTATTTCCAACATTATAAATTTCCTTAGCAATATATTTGGTGTATTTTTGTGTGATTTTTCCAGAACCTTAAGAAAGTCATTTCCAGTCTGCACCTTCTTATGAGCAGTTGTAACCTTGAGGTCAACCTATATGAACTGTATGGTACTTTTGTATATAAATTATTTCTATTACTGAGCATTTTGGTATTATAATGCTAAAGCACTTTCACAGTATTGGGAGTCGAGTGGAGATGTTAGAGGGCCGGAGCTACCCCATTCTCAATCGTTCTTACTTCTCTGATTATTGTTCAATATCCTTTCTATATTTAATATTTTTGGACTATAGTTGACCACAAGTAACAGAAACCATGAAAAGCAAAGTCTAACACAAGGGGACACGACTACATTTTCATTGTATAGTGGGCTGTTATTCAATTGTCTATTTGTTTTTCTGACACAAAGAATAATTACTTAAACGTTTGTGAACTGAAACTTCCTTTTGTAGTAGGTACAGAAATCAATATTGAACAGTTAGCCCAAGGCTGTGGATGAGTTATGCGACCCCTTTGTGAGCTAGTTTCATAAAATCTACAATATGGACAATGAGCAATCAGATAACTCAGGATCCAAAGGACGGCAGTTGGTTTTTTGTTCTTTTTTATATATTTAGTTTTTTTTAATAAAGTGATATTTATACGTCTACATTTTTTTTTCCTTTTGCATTCCTTTTCTTTTCTTGAGGTTCTTTGTTGTGATGGTGTGTTACTAAGGATGAAGCCCAGGTCTTCATGCATGCTAGGCAACTGATGTACCACTGAGCTGCCTCCCCCAGCACTCTTTGGGTAAGATTGTATTGAAGATCTGAGTTTACTTCCTAATGCGGCAACTAAAAGGAAGACACAGGATTCACGCTTAAAGTGGTCACTAAGTGAGCCTGGAGTTCTATAGAGCCCAGGATTTGGGGCAATTGCTGATGATGCTTGTACAAAACTGAAAGAAAGTTAGGAATTTGGAGACACTGGAGTCAAACCAGCTTGCAGTTGGCCCTCTTCCTGCTTTCTGTTTAGGATCATTCACATTGTGTGTGTTGCTGGTGTCATGAACTTCTAAAATATTACTCGTGGCAAGTTGTTATTTTCTGCATAGGAAATGTTAGAAGATGAACAAAGGACATATCATTTGAAGAGCAGTGATTGCTTCTAAGTATATGATTTTTTTCTTTTATCTTCAGTTGTGACCCTCTATCTATTGCCAAGACAGTGGGGTGGTGCTGTGACTTATTATTAGAGGTCCTGCTGGAGCTGATATTCACCCATGGCTTGTGACTGAACACAGCAATAAGATGAATACTTGCAAGACATGTATGTCCTTGTGGGGGTCCTGTGTGGGTACACACACAAAGCATTTATACAGGTGGCTATAGTTTTTTTCAGACTTTTCCAAACCCACCACCGTTTGGCAGTTCTGGCAGGGAATAATGTTGAGGACCCATGACTCAATTCTGCATGGTATAAGAAAGTTTCCAGAATGGTACAGACTGTCTTACCTCAAAATCATGAGTTTGAGCCGACAGCAGTCCCAAGTCCTTGCTTTCTCGCTGTGGGACCAGGCAGTAATAGGATTCTTCTGGAGATGTTTTCCATTCTGACAGCCATAGGACTCTCCAGGTTTCGCTCTGTCATGGCCCTCATTTTGCATTGCGATGTGGGAGGGAGATGTGACAGTAACTACTTCATGCTGTAATGGGGAATTTTACGTGTGGCATTGGCTTCTTTTTACGGTTGGCTACAATTTTAGCCCCACTCGTCTAGCTTCAGGAACTGTGCTTCCATTGCAATTCAGAACACAAGATATCCCAGTGAGTTGGGAGCTATTATTTTGGAGAAGCTCTATAGATAAATGACTTTTAGCTGGACTTTTTTCCTCATAGTTTGTCTTCATCTGTGATAATAGAACTTTGACTGTATAAGGTTAATTATACCCGCTCATACATATGTAGATGTAAATAAGTCTATGCAAATACTTTGTGTAAATGCATAGACATTGACATACAAACTCTTCCTAAGCAAATAATAATAATTAGTTGCTTTTAGAAAAAGTAATTTTAACATTATGACTGTAATGCAGCAAATTATTTTCAGAAATGCATATATTTTATATAAGGGGAGTTTTTAAGTGATTCCTCCCTCTGGTTGAGTTCAAAATCACACAAGTACAGTGAGAATGTTTCTTGTGATCCTCTGAGTGCAAGGAAATTAACATCAGGATTTCTCAGCCATTAATCTTGGAAAAGAAATGAAGGTACATCTGTTTTGTAATAGTGGGTTTCTGGCGAGTTGTTACCTGAGATACCAATACTCAGTTACTAGGTAACACCGAAATTCATTTGGATGATTATATTTTTTATTGAGTGTTTCTGATGTTCTTGCCTTCCAAACAACTCAGGACTACACACCAGAATTGCCCTAACCATCAGTACTATCTGTCCTTGCTCTGGGTATGTTGGTCAGTGCAGTGAGTAAATCCCAATGAAGAATAGGTGCTGGAAAGAAGATGAGCAATCTCTGTGAGAAGCAAATGATCAGTGATGCTGAACAAGTCATTTGCAAAGAACAAACTGAGATTGCTCCTAGAAACAGAGATTGCATATCAAAGGATACCATTTTACTAGTAACCAAAAGTAACAGAATAACACTTTGCACCTATCATATTGGCAAAGGTGGGAAAAATGATGGATGTTATATTTTGAAAAAAAAGCCTGGTATAAGGAAAGAGTCATACATGCAGGCACTGGGAATAAAAATTGGCAAAATGATTTTAAAAGGCAACATAATATATGTATCAAAACTTACACCTGCACACAGAGGTCCTTCAGTTTTACTTCTAGGAATTCTCTAGAGACGGTGTCTCCTTTGCATTTCTAATCCTTCTGGAGATCTGATGAAAGTGGTGAAGCCTCTCTTGGGAAAATGTGAATGTACAATCAAGGCTGCATTCAATTTGTCAGGTTGTGCGATGATTGCCAAGCCCCAGCAAAATGGCATCATCTTAAATTGCAGTGCTGTTCCTTGTGCCTACCACCCAGCTACTCGCACTTTAAGTACTGGAAGGAATCCGTCAGACAAGATGTGTGAAACACAACATTTAATGTAGCTGATAAGTAAAATCATAGCAATGAAGCGTGAAGCAAAGTTTTACATTTAGAGTAAAGACATAATTACACAAACATTACTGGTATAATACACCTGGTTAGCCACTGCCCTCTGCCCTTTCCTTTGGCTGTCCTCCACCAGAGCCACACCTCTGTTCATCGAGCTTGTGCAGTTTCAGCCTCTTTTGGTGTGATTCGTACTCTGGAGGAGAAGGTGTTTATGAGAGAATAAAAATAAAACAAGACCAGCCCCCAAAGGAATTCAATGCTTCTTTTATTATTTTTAAATATTTATTTATTTATTTATTTATTTATTTATTTATTTATTTATTTGAGGCAGGATCTCACTGTGTAGCCCAGGCTGGTCCTGAATTCACTGCATAGCCAAGGCTGACCTTGGACTCAGAACAATCCTCCTGCATCAGAATCCCCAGTGCTGGGATTGCAGGCATGCACCCCCATGCCATGCTTCATGTAGTGCTGGGGAATCGAACTCAGGGCCTCGCTTTTGCAAGGCACGTGCTTTAACTCTTGTGCCATTTCTTCAGCCCGTTTCTTTCTTTTCTTTTCTTTTCCTTTTCTTCTTTTCCCTTTTCTTTCTCTTTCTCCCCTCTCCCTTGTACTCTCTCTCCTTCTCCTCCTCTTCTTCTTCTTCCTAGAAAGTGATCCCAAGATGTTGTGCACATTAATTACATATTTGAAAGTTACATTAAATTATTTTTTTTGCACCTCGGAGGCTGAGGCAAGAGGATTACCCTGAGTCCAAGGCCATCCTGGGCTACATAGTGAGTTCATGACCAGACTGGGCTGCAGAGTGAGAAACTGTCTTAAGATAAATAAATAAATAGATAGATAGATAGATAAGATTTTTGACAGTAGGGGCAGCAGTGAAGCTCAGCACAAAATGCCGTTGGAGCCAGTGAGGTGAGGAAGCATGCTTATAAACAGGACACGATGCATGAGGGCGGTGCTGCTCCAAGTGTGGCTCTTGGTTTGGGGAATGGCTACACATTCGACCAATGTAGGAGGAGTTCTTAACTGAAGAGGAAACTCCTAGATCCTAGGCCATAGTGCTTCAATGTATATATTCACAGCCGTGAAGAGCTTATAGAGTTATGACATAGCACCTGCTATGATAATTAGAAACCATTAAGAAATAATCTGCCACTAAGGAACTTACCATGAAAAGCAAAATTGGTTTAAGTGACAGTCGATGTTATGGGTCATTTGGTTTCCTCTCTATCTGATTTTATCAGACGGTTCCTTATTCTTCTTGTTCTACTGTCTCTGGTTGAGATCTTTCATGGAGACCTACAACAGAGTCTTAAAGCTCAGTCGTCCCCAAACCTTAATTCAGGTGCTTGTTCTAATTGGGAAAGTGTCTGAAGGCAGATATCATTTTGATTCTCAGCGATGTATGAAAAATGTTTGAGAGTTAGACCCCAGCTTCTGTGTCCTCAGACAAGAGAGTCAATCTCTCTGTGCCTCAATTTCTCCTCTCTGAATCCTCTCTAATGTAAGAATTAAGAACATAAGAACATGAACGACGTGAATCAGACCCTGGTAATTAGCAGCCCATCAGTGTTGGGTGGTCTTTCTATTTTCACATTTGGACATAAGAGCTATGGACAGGAAGCTCCACCCAAACTTGAGCAGCAGCAGTTATGAACAAGCAACGTGCAGAGCGGAAGCAGAACACTGGATGCAGGGATGCTGCATGAGAATCTGAGACTGTGTGGCCAGAAGGGGAACGTCCTAGTGGAACATCATGTTCTCTTACTTGGGACTGTTTTGCCGTAATCAAGATAATACGAGAAATTTTGCAGCATTACTTGGATATATATCTATACACTGAGAATGGTGCTATTTTTATAACCACAGGCTAAGAGTAATTAGGCAATTTAGGTTTTATGACAGTCAAAACATGCAGATGTTGGAATGGAATAGAGGTTTTAAACTGGTGGGATTTCCTATGCATTTTGAAGGCAGTATAGCACTTATCTCTATTATTATTTTGTCTAGCCACAAAATGTATAATGGGAGCATTCAAGTGTTTCTGTGGGTTGTGTGAGTTTGAATTTCTCTGTAAATATTGGGTTCTAGTTTGAAGAATAAAAATACCACTTACCTGCTTTTGGAGAATGATTGGGAGTAGGGATGAATTTAATTGGTTCAGAGACAATGTTTCATATCTAGGGATAAAACCATGTTTTTTATTTCATACTCTTTAGAAAGAAAATTAAAATACACGTGAGATTACTTAAGAGCCATTTTTCTCCATAGTCCCCAGACTGAAGAGATACCAGCTAGGAACAGGATGAACGTGGTCAGATATGCATAATGATAAGATGTACTTGGGCTGTGAGTGCGTGAGGTGGGGAGTGGGGGCTTTCCCATCAAGGATGATCCTCACCTGCTGCAGCCAATTCTGTGACTGCAAGTTACAGGCATGTTAGGTGACATGCAGGGGTTTGTGGCTCTTGCCATGAGAAAATGTTGATGACTGTCAGAGAATAGCACAGGCCACGGCCTAGAAAGCCTGATCCATGATGGGGGCGGTGCCTTTGCTTTTTAATTGACGTCTCCTGTGAGCTGCCTGAAACCCACTCTTATAGTTGTGTTTGCCGAGGAAATTTTATTGGCATCTCCTAACCTCCAGACTCCACCTTCTGTTGTTGGCTAGCTCATCTCAGATAGCACCCTGTATAAGCTCAGTCCCGAGCATGTTCACAGGTGCTGGGCAAAACACTGCCCAAGCAAAGTGAGACATCGCCATCCCACTGTAACGAGACCTGGGAGGGAGAGACCCTCGGCACGTCAACAGAACCACTGAGACAAATAGCGCCTCCTCTGGCCGCTAATTTTTCTGTCTATTCCTTTGTTTCATCAGTCAGTAAGAAAAATTAATTTGGAAAAATCATTAAGTGCTAGCATGGCCGCACTTCAGGTTTTTATAGCATCTCTATCAGAATAACAGTCGGTTTTGATCAATTGAAATTATTGGTAATAAAAATCATTTTTATTAATTCACCATTACAAATAGATCATTGTCAAAAAGGAAAAAGACTAGTCTTCACATAAATTTTAAGAGATTTGGCAGTTAACACTATGTTTTTATGCCATTCAAATTTTGAGGGTTATGAAGAATTAATTCATTTTTCATATGCGTTGATTGGATATTTATTGAACCCCAGCGGTGTATGCAGTAAGTGTACACAGGCCATTGCCGTGAGTTGTAACTCTACATCCTAGTTTGTCCTGACTTATATCTCTGCCTCCTAGTTTATAGTCCATTATGGGCTCTAATTCTGAATTGCTTATATAGTCATACACCAGGTAAAACGGAGAAATAGCTACAAGAGTCTCACAGAAGGAATCCTGGAGGTTGAGGCAGAATGAGGCCAGGTCCTACGCAAAGATTTTATGGCACGTGCCCTTAGAAAATGAAGAGCACGAAGAACTTACTGTCATTATTTTCCCATATATGACTTGGTGGAAGGGGAATCAAATCTGAATTTCTAGTCTATATCTTGTCAAAGGTTTCCAGGTTATATTCAGTAGTCAAATCATTATGATAGAGTTTAAGATTTGCCCCAAATTAAGAAGCATTCAGGGCTGTCTCTAAAGTAGAAAGAAGAGGGGATATTGTGAGGAAAAATTGCTCTCCTTGGGGGGCAGGTGACGACGCAGTGGCACATCCTACCTTCTCCTCAGTGGGATAGACGAGGATGAACTGAGCCAGCACTGGCTGTGTCAGGGATGGACCTTTTGCTCCTACAGGACCATGCATGGTCCGTTACGTGCTTGTAAATCTTATCATGTTAAACATCTCAGCATCTTTGTGGGTCAAGTAACTAGAGAAGGTTAGATCACATAGGCACATGCAGAATGTCAGGACAGTTTAATAAAAAATAATAGTCAACCTACAAAGACTCATAAGTGAAATCCAGGAAATTTATGGACTTTATTCAGCTTCATAAAAGAGACATTTCCTTAAAATGAGTGAAAACAAATTCCTTTTAAAAGGAACTTCCCTGGCTTCAATCAGCGAGTCACATTTTCTGCATCTTGCTCTGGGTATATGGAAGGGACCCTGAGTGTGAGGACAACCAACTTGCTCAGGCCCAGGAAGTCTTCCCTTGTGGGCCACAGAGCTGTTCCTTCTGTGTCATTCACAGGTCTACTACACCTTGCAATGCTGGGCTGCGACTAGTGATGCGGGGCTGATGAGCCCCGAGGCTGCCCAGCCATGGCTCTTTGCTTATGCTGAGTGAGACAGAAGCAAGTTGGAATCTGTCTGCCAGCTAGTGGTTTCACACTTTGCTCTGCTTACCACCTTCTAAGTGACTTTTTACTGTGGCCTGAAATAAGAAAATAAAGACTGCTGTCTGGACCACGGAGCAGGTGCTTCCAAAAGATAATGAGGAGTTTCTTGCTTTCCTTAATCCATTGTGATTCGAGTACTGTGCTCCAGCGCTGGTGTGTTCTCAGTAAAAAGCAGTGTATTGCTCAAGTGGCTGAGTGCCTCAAAACATTCAAAGAATCAGCTTTCCTCCTTATTCTTATTTTCCTAAGAATATCTTCCCCAGTAGCGCCTCTAACCAGAAGTCCTTCAGAGTCACGAGACATAGGCCTCTTTATTCTAAGCACTTGCTTCTGTAGTCTTATGTAGTTGATATCATCCTCCTTTTTTTTTTTTTTAAATCTATTAGGAAAGATTTAAGGATTTTTGATGTGATGATTCTATTTTGGAGATAAATAAAGTATTATCAAATAGTCATGATATTTCCTGGGCTAGCTCACTAGTTAATAGGAAAACTATGATCCCAAGATGATTTTAAGAGTATAAGAACATAACTAGGCTAGTCATCAAAAATTACTGTCACATCATGCATTGGGCTCTTCCTTATGAAAGAATGTAGAATGTATCATTGAAAGCTCTTGAGTGAATTCAGATCTTGTTGCCAAAGATGTTCATAAGAGCTGCTACTGGGGCATATGGAATATAATTTAATTTGTCATATTTCCACTTAAATCATTGGATACACACATATACAAATGCACACACACACACACACACACATACACACATGTTTGCACCAAAACAAATAGTCTGACTCAGTCACTGTTAAGAGTGGAGTTTGATCACAAACAAGCCTTTATCTCTATCTTAAAGCTGTATACGTTGTCTTCCAGATATGAACATCATTTAGTAAACACTGTAGGAAGCTCATGAGAAATCCTTTGTCTTTCGTTTGAATTGGGCTAATGGAGAATGTCTTCATTGTTCCTTTTCAAAAGCTTTTTAGCATAAAATTATTTCAGACTCAAAAGTGTTGAGACCTTATGATATTTCCATTCTTGCCTTTTGCCTGTACTCCCCAAATATATTCTTTGTATGTGTTTAGATGTACTTTGCCTCTTACTCTTTCACAGATATTTCATATATATATATATATATATATATATATATATATGTTTACTTGTTTCCCTCCCAGTAAATTGCAGACTTGATGACCTTTTATATAGTTACTAGAAAATAGGATTTTTTTTTCTTTTGAGACAGGTTCTTACTCTACAGCCAGGCTGGTCCTGAACTCACTATGGAGCCCAGGCTGGCCTTGGGAAGGATGTTACCCTAACCATTGAATCATTATTAAAATAAAAAGTAAACATCTCTGCATGCTATTACATCATCTACAGATGTTATCCATGTTTTTCAGTTGCATTATGAAAGAAAAATAAATGATGCGTAGTGTCCAATCCAGGTTAGCAGATTGATTCTGTTAGTATCTGCTAATCTGGAAGAGCTCCTCATCCTTGGCCCGTATTTTTTTCTACATTTTTGGAGTTCGAACTCTGCTCTTCCCCTCGTCCCCTTCCAGAGTTTGCCCAGGTTTTCCATATCAGCAGATTCAGGGGATTAACAGGGAAGTAACGGAAGTGCTGCTGTATTCCTAATTAATGTCTACTACTCTCACTAGGCTGTGATGGGTTCCGTTAGATTTCTCCACTGAAAATGTATTACTTCCCACTTGTAATTAATGTAGTTTGTGGAGAGGTACTTTGAGACTATGCCCATATCCAGATTCTCATAAGAGCACATCATCCTTGATTTTAGTATCAATTGATGCTTGTTGCCTGAAACACTCCAATGCTGGCTTCAAAAGAGTGTTTTTTTTTTTTTTTTTTTTTTTTCCCTAATCTCAGTCGTATCTTTTAACCTTGTTAGTGCTGCATTCTGAGAATTTGTCTTCCACTTGTTCACTTCTCTACTTCAGCACCAATCGTGATTCTGACTCCGTGGGTTGGAATTACTATTTCTGTAATTAATTTTGAAGATTAAATTGCCTCCACTGTGGGCAACAGGAGTGCCCTTGACCTGGCTCTTTTCTTTGGAAACGTTTCAGCAGTTCTGAGCACTGTTCCACTTTTGGGCTCAGCATGATGTCTAGGATCATCTCGTACCTTTCACACACCAGTCCTCCATCCGCTGTCTCCAAGGCAGCCCATTCCTTTGCAGGGAAAACGATTTTTAGAAACCAGAATCTCAGCTTTTGGCATGGTACCGCTGCTGGCATGTCGCTCTTCACTGGGTGCTGGGCCCAGATCAAAAATAATTATGCTTTTACTATGTGCATGTACACATTAGCTCACCTTTGCATTGATATCAGTGTTTACCTGTCTATATTGAAAGTCATGGATTTAATTACTGTGATTCCACATAAATTTCACAAGGTTCACTTCAGCCTTCCACACTGCCATATTTGTTACTCCCTGTACCATGGGTAACAAACTGAGTTTTTGACATGAACAATATAACGATGTTATGACTCACCCCTTGAGTGCATATAAAGTGGATTCAGAATTGCAAAGCCACACCACTGTGCAAAAAAAAAAAAAAAAAAAAAAAAAAAACCAAAACTATCAATGCATAAAGTTCTGCCTTGCTTTTTCCTTCTTTAGTCAGAGGACATATTATCAAAAACTGTTATTGGAGATTTGTTTCTCTCTTCCTGTGGTGATATTTTTCATTTACAGTACAGGTGAATTTACTCACTCTTGTTTTTATTACATTTTGCTTCCCTCCTGATCATTTATGGATGTACACAATACAACTTTATAAAAAGATACATTTAATAAGGTGTCCCTTCTCCATGCCATGAACCCCCCTACATCACCGCTTCAACCCCATTCCTTCCACTCCTTGTTGATAAGCAGCTGTCATGACTTTGCACAGTTTTTTTTCAGTTGATGAGATTTATAAAAAGATAGAAAATATTTTTATTCTATTTTTGCATAAAAATATACCCTTTAAGTTAGTCCCTAAAGGTACATAAACTCTTCCTCATTCTTTTTTATTCAACAAATTTGTAATAGTGTATTAGACCAATGTAATGTGTCTTAGTTATTTTTTCGTCGCTGTGACTCAATACCCAACATGCACAAGTGAGGGGAGGAAAAGTTTCATTTCACTTCGCAGTTTCAAAGGGTGATAGTCAATCTGTGGTGACCGGCAGTAGCAGAAGCACGGGAGGAGGCCAAGGGGGAGGAGCCGGGAGCTCCTCACAGCATGGCAAACAGGAAGCCAAGGCAGGTCGACTCTTGTCGAGTAAGGAAGTAGTGTATATGTACGTCACAATCGCGACCCAGTGATTCCCCCTTCGGGGTCCAGCCTCAGTGTTCCGCCCTTCCATATTTAAGCCCTCACTACGTGCTTGTAGTCCAATCCACATTCCTCTAATCCAGTGTGTCACAAGCCTGTCTTTTACCAAACACCTGTAATCCACTGCTCCAGACCAGGCCCCACCTCCCAGCTGCACCCAGTTCTATAGGCAATCCATAACATCCAAGTACGTGAGACTTTGGGAGATGCTCCAGATCCAAGCCACAACATAGTGTAATTTATTGAACAGTTCTGTTTTGGATGAGCATTAGGGTTCTACATATTTTATAATTATAAATATTGCTATAATGGATAAATTCAGGATATTTTTTATATTGCTAAAAGTATGTTTAGGGTAAATTCCTTATGCATGGCATTGTTAAGTCAAGAGACATGCAGAGTTTTGTTACATACCAGCAATTCGCTTCAAAGGTACTGTACAGATTTGCCATCTAAACCATGTCTAAGAACATGTGTTTCTCCAGGCTTACCGACAGTATCATCTTTTTGATTTTCATAAGTCCGATAGGTCATAAAGGCATCTCCTTGCAATATTTATTTGTATGTCTGTAGTTTTGAGGTGATGTTTTAAGTAAAATATCAGTCAGGTAAGCCAGAATATAAGGGCTTCACCAAACCTTTTAGTATTTTAGTTGACAACACATTGAACATTTATATCAAATATCATTACAAGTTTGCATAGTTACAAAGATAACATTTTTAGTATGGTTGTAAGATGTATCCTACCACAATAAATTTTAAATGCCATAGTTTTAAGTAATTTGCTACATTACTTTTTGGATACAGCTAATAAATTCTAAATACTAAGAAGCTATACCATGGAAAAATATGACGACTTAACTCTTTTTTAACAAACATGAATTTCATAATATTGCTTTTCCTTCTTGTACTATCATAACCCTCTGTTTCCTCTACAAAATGACATCTCAGTAAGAAGTCATACTTAACTTTTAAGAGATTATGCAGTGAATTGGATATCAAAATCATAAATTTCAACCCATACCCAAATTTACTAATAATTTCAAGGACACAAATAATCAGAAGACACAAGCAAAACAAGGACATCTCAGGCCATCAGTGCAATTCTCTTCATCATTTCTGGTGGCCTCATACGCGGTCCAATCCAAATTAACTAAAGCGGTACCTGAAATTGTATGGAGACGTGTTGCATATATAGAAGAGAACTCTTTTTTTCTTCATTTTACATCTATCTATACAACTTTCCTGGAAAATGTGGGCCCCAAATACAAAGATTTCAGGTTATGTTTCTTTCCATAAGCAATTGTAGGCAACAGGTACATCCTCCATAAAGATTTCCTAAGATAAAAGGTTTTTTTTCCTTGTTAGCAAACAACAGCTCTACCACTGACAAATAAGTAGGTCATTTCTTTATTTATTTAGGTCACCTCCCCTTTACCTCCATGGAAAGGGTAGATTTCAGAACTATTGTTTGATCATTTATTTACTACCACCTGTAAGAAAAAAAAATAAATAGTATTTCTGTACACCAATAAGGAATATATTGAAAAATAACTCAGGAAAGCAATTTTCTTCAAGGCAAAGAAAACCCAACAACAACAACAAAACAAACAAACAAACAAACAAAGAACAAAACTCTAGCAACCAATCTATCCAAGGAGAGGAGAGACGTGCACAATGACAGCGATAGCATTCTGAAAGAAGAATTGAAGAGGACATTAGAAAATCAAGAACATGTCCTGATTCTGGGTGGGCAGGAACAACATGGTTTCAATAGTCATATTACGAAAAAAATGTCGTATACTTTTAAAGTAGTTCCCATCAAAATGCCAACAGCATTCTTCACAGAAATACAAAGAAACCATCTTAAAATTTGTATGTAGGTAGGAGAAACTCAGAATAGCCAGAGAAATGCTGAGCAAAAGAATAAAGTATAATTTCATATTTCAAGTTATGCTACAGAGCCACAGAAAAAAATCAGTTTACAAAAATAGACACATAGATCAATGAAACAGAAGGCATGGAGCAGGGGCTCAATGCAGTTACAAATACACTCACAGATCTAGGAAACCTACACAATATCTGATCTTTGACAAAGAGCCCGAAAACAAACACGGAGAAAAGACGGTTTTTTAAATAAACGGTGCTGGGAAAACTGGATATCTACATGCAGAAGAATCAATCTAGACCCGTATTTTCCACTCTGTGCTACAATCAGGTAAAAGTAGATTGGAAACCTTGATATAAAACAGGAAGAATGAATCTGCTGGGAAATGAAATCAGTAAAACACTTGAAAATAGAGGCATAAACAAGCACTTCCTGAACAGAATCTCATTTGCACAAAAAGTAATTCCAAGAATCAACAAATGAGATTAAAATAAAGTGAAAAGCTTCAGTACAGAAAAAGAAGTAATCAGTAGAGTGAGGAGAAAACCAACAGAATGGGAAAAATTTTGCCATTTATTCCATGATAGAGATTTAACAGACTTTACAAAGGAAAAAAAAAAGGAGTCCAAAGAATGAAAGATACAATTATATTAAATAAGGGCATATAAATATAAGTAGAAACTTCTCAAAGGAAGAAATACGAATGGACAATGAGGACATGAAAGTGAGTTCATCATCTTTTGCTTTTAGGAGCATGCAAATCAGAACAATATCTTCCTTCCTTCCTTCCTTCCTTCCTTCCTTCCTTCCTTCCTTCCACTTTTCTCTCTCTCTGTTTCTCTTTCTCTAGTACTGGAGCTTGAACCTGGGACCTTCACACTGAATGACATCACAAGTTCATTTTTAAATTTTAAGACAGTGTGTCCCAAAAGTGTCTAGACCGGCCTCAAATTTGCAATCCTCCTGCTTCGGCCTCCCAAACATGCTGGGATTATGGTCTGCTGACCATGAGTGGCTCACAGAGACACTTCTGATGAGCCTTGGGCCCCAAGATGCAAATATGTCAAGGTTTAATACTGGCCTGTAACAGATTCTGTGTTTCCCCTCTCTCGTTAAACGTGTCATCTCTACTAAAAAGTTGAAAATGGAGCAATACATTTAAAAAAAGGGGAAGGATAGGGGAAAAGAGGAAAGACTGATAGAAGACCAATACACACTTGATCATTATTCATTCAATATGTAAATGAATGTAATTATAAGGTATCATAAACACACAGTAATAAACAAAAACATGTATTTATAAATAATTGCAATTTCAAAACTCAGTTTTCTGAAGCCATGTAAGTTATCATTATAAATGATATGACTATCCATTTATCAGGACAACATAAGTATGTGTGCATATATATATATATATATATATATATATATATATATATATATGTATATAATACATAATTTGATAAGTAATTATTTTAAAAGGTAGCTTTTCTTAGAAATATAAATTTTAATAAGATGATTTTTTCATTAATTGGAAATTTTACTGAGCTAATTGCTGATTCACATAGGAATGTAAGGAATAACGCAGAAAGATTCCAGATATGTTTTAACAGTCTTCTTCTATAATAATGTTTTGCAGAGACATAGCATCATCTCACATCCATGCAATACATTAATGTAATCCAGTTTCTGTTCAATTTGACTAGTACGCATTTATGTGTGTGCATATGGTTTATGCTGTTTAGCACATGGGTGGATTCACGTATGCACCACCAAGATGGAGGTACTTGGCCCATCAGTCTACAAGACCCCCCATTGTGCCCTTGACAGATCACACCCCCTCTCATCCCTCATCTCCATCCCAAACCAATGGCAACCACACGTTATGGAATCTTTGAGACTGACTCTTTTTCATCCAATATAATTTCTTAGACATTTACATAGGTTTCATGTGTTAGAAGTTCCTTTTTTTTTAAAGCTAAGTGTTTCTTGCTTTGGGGGCACCATAGTGTGCTCAGCTCTGTTTTTTTCTGAAAGGGCTCTGGGGAGTTTTCAGTGTTTGAATACTACAAATAAAGCTGCTGTGAATGCATTTGTAAAAGCTCGAACGTGCCTTCATTGCTAGCACACACAGTAGCCCTGTGTTCGGTTGCTAGCACACACAGTAGCCCTGTGTCCGGTTGCTAGCACACACAGTAGCCCTGTTCGGTTAGCCTCGGTGCATCCCCTGACCTCCTTCTCCTGTCTTCTCTTCTTCTGTCTTTCTTTCCTATTTCTTTTTATTTATTTCTTTTTATTTTTTGAGTCTGGGTCTCTGTAGTCCAAAGTAGTCCTGGGCTCACTATATAGCCTAGGTTTGCCTTGAACTCACAGAAATCCTCCTGCCTCAGCCTCCTGAGTGCTGGGATTACAGGCGTGCACCACTACCCCCAGTGGAACTGAACTTTGGGACTGAAGTATGCCCCCAGCCTCCTGCTCTTATTCCCAATGCCACACTGCACCTATTAAAAGCCCTAGACTTGCAACCAGTCAATTTACATGTTTATTTTATAGTTGCCTCCAACCAACTAGATCTCCCCATGGTTCTTTCTAATGCTTAATACCTTCTGTGGGTCATTCCTGATGAGCTGTGTGCTAAGGAAAATGGGTTGATAAAGTGCCACAAGGTCTACAACTGGTGTCATTTTTCACCTGCCACGGTCCTTGTCCCTCGAATATATTTGTCGGCCTAACTCTCCGGCAGTGTGCTTCATATTGAATTGTCATTTGGAGAATTTTCTCATTGTGGCCATTACAGGCCCACTGCTGAATGTCTGTCCCCTATTTAATGTTCTCTACTTATTAGATAGCAGAAGGGGAGATAGCAAACTTGTCATGAACTAAATTATTCTGGTGCCACTGGGTGGGACAGTGCCAGGTCTGACTGTTGTGAGGTCAGCTCATTAATGAGGGAACTTGAATTTTCATGTGGTGTCATTTTTATTAAGTGTCTTTGTCTTCAGGGGAACACTTCAGTACTTTGTAGATAAATGCGTCCGTCTTTGACAGTGACAATGACAATATTTCCAAGCTTCACATATCCAAGGCCCAACTGACAGGACAAATTGCACGTTAGGACTACCTGATGAGTGCAAGATAGGATGTGGAATCTCAGATCACTCTGCGTTGCTGAACTAGTTATAATATAGATAACTGAAGTGTATTTGTCACTTAAATATCTAATTATAAGACACACGTTGTGTTTAACAGCTGAAGCTATGTGCATCTCTTTATTAGAGTTAACGTCATACCTCATTATTCTTCTGTATTGGGTCCTTGTAAATTTATTCCCCATCTCTATTCTCCATATTTACATAATAAAAATATAATTTCCAGTCAAATTTCTCTTAATATGGTTTTAGATTCCATCACATAACCCATGTAAATACTGTGGGAAAAATATTAAGCAATAAAAAAAATCTTCAATATTTGTTATCTAGAGAAAGTTACTGAAAGAAATATCACTCAACAAAGGCCCATACATAAATGTGCCCCATTGAGTAAGTCCTTCAGAGGATTTCTTAGTGTTGTAGATTCTATTTTTTTTCTGGCCAAACAGGAAATTGGCCAAAAGAAGATTTTGAGGAGCTGCCTTGCAGGGGATGGAACCAATTTGTTCTCATCTCCGTGGGGTCACAGGATAGCAGGCTTTATTCTTACTCTAAAGAAGTTGAAACGAAGCTACCCTGCCAAAAAAAAAAAAAATTCCCAGAGTGATAAGTAAGCATCTTTGTATCCCTGTAGAGGTAAAAGCCAACCAACCAACCCACCAAGTAACCTCTGGACTTCCTGAGAATGATCAAAGAAGCTCGCAGGGCTGAGAAATGGGTCTTGCAGTCAGTACAACCAGAAAGGGTGCCCAAGTCTGCTCTGAGCTATGGCAGGATTGGTGAAGCCACCAACTTCCTGTGTTGAAAGATGTGCGATGTCTTGTCCACCACAGTGCTGGGCTCCAAAAGAAATTCCCTACTATGTTGTGATATCAGTATATTGGCACATGACTCACAGGGGGCAGGGTAGTGGTCAATCTATTACATATAATATTTGCTCCTTAGAATTATTTCTTTGAAATAGGGACTATTTACTTTGTGAACTATCATTTCAAAGTTATTTAAGAGTATGAAGTCTGAATATTAATTATGCCTACTGTCTCCCATTCTCAATTATAAATACTAGCTAGCACCATGATCTAAATCCTGCCACTGTGCAAACATGTTCAAGGTTAAGGACAGGAGAACAGCCTCAGACTCCAAATTCCTTTCAGAATGTCTGACAAGCCTTGGTTGAGTGGCATCTGGTCACCTTTCCTGAGCCCTGACTGTGTCTTTATCTCAGTGTGGACATTTGAAGAAATGGTAGCAGAGAGAAGGATGATACAGAAATGAACAATATAGAATCCAAATTCTCTTCTGGTGAAGAAATTGAAGAGGAGAAGGAAAACTTAGCGTGAGTCTGAAGGACTCGTGCTCCTCATCTTGTTCTTTCAGGGACCAGCTGTGTGATTAGTGTGTCACATCCTCAAATCTGTCAGCATACCAATCATAGTCTGTGCAGCACAGGTGTGGCTGGTAGTACGTGGGTCTCAATGGTTTCACGCAAAAGCCCTTAATTCTGGTGATACATTTTTGATGATTATTTATTGAACTGTAGCAATTGGTATTTTGAGTTTAAGCTCTGGAAAAATTTATTGCTTGGGTGTCCAAAATAAAGAAAAAGAGACCAAAGAAAACAGAATAGATGCTAGACAGCCTAAAGCAACTCATAATTTTACCATGAATACAAGATCTCAGCAAAGACAAATTGGTTTGACGTGCCAGGAACAAGCCCAGTGTGGAACGACTGGGGGGTTCAATGAGTGCAGGTGCCCTGCAGGTAGTCAATAAGGTGAATGAGAAGTCAGCCATGGAATCCACTTTCCTAGTCAACCTTATTTGGGAGAATAGGCTGCCAGTTCTCCGGCTTCCATCCGCTTTCCTTGGCCTCCGGGCTTACCACAGCCTCATCCCCGGAATCCAACTACAGTGAGTAGAAGGATTAACGAACCTTCACAGGACACTGCTGGACCCACGGAATCAACTGTTGGGCATCTTTCAGTCTCATTGTGCCGCGCAAAGGGACAGACCTTTATGGACCTAGAGAAAGTTTCCAGTTTTGTTGAAAGTACTTAGATATATTTAAAGCCATGTCGTGCTGAGTTCTCTAACCTTAGAAGTGAGCATTGTCCGTGTGCTTGGAATGCAGGCCCCAGTAGGGCCGGATGTTTCCTGTTTCTCCTCCTGCCTAGAGCGGAGTGGCTTCCCAGTAGGTATTCAATAAACATTTATTGAATGAATGACTGCTTACTAAAAATTTGATTTCTAAGCCCAAAGCTTATCATTTCATTTTGCCTCTTTTAGCAGCTGTTTCTTTGAGGTGGTTGTAATTAAATTTGGAATATAGCCATCATCCCTGTGAATCAGTTTCCAAGGCCCCACTGACATTCGTTTTCTTTTGTGAAGGCACAGCTTGAATAGGCATCCACCTGGTGATGCTGTATAGGTTCTGGGCAAGGAGCCTCTCAAGCAGATCCTGGGAGGAGAATGGGCAGTGCCTACTCTGGGGTGGTGATGGCAGATGCGCCCCTTGTGCTGAGAGGCGGGGTCATCGGGCAGAGAAAGCACCCAGACTGCAGGAGAAGCAAACGAGAAAAGGATCGAACCTTGAGACTTGGACATTTTTCTATTTAAATAATTGGTTAACTTATAAAGGTAGTTCATTATTTGAACATAGTTTCATGATTCTCTAGAGGAAATGGACCAATATCAGTAGATATCAATGTACATTATTATATATGTAAATAAAAAATGTGTAGGGTATGTATATATGGATATATACATGTGGAGGCAAAGAGAAAGAGAGAGTTATTTTAAAGAATTTTAAAGAACCAGCTCATAAAATTTTGGAAACTGTCAAGACCAAATTCTTGCAGACAGGAGACAGAGAAGAGCTGACGTTGCAGTCTTGAGTCTGAGGTCAGTCTACAGGCAGAATTCTTTCCTTCTTGAGGGAACTGTCTTTTTGTTTTAAGGCTTTCAATTATTTAAATAGGGCCTACCTCTATTATGAAAATTAGTTTTACTTTTCTCAAATCTACTGAATTAAATGTTAGCCACTTCTAAATCGTATCTTCACAATGACATCCAGACTGGTGTGTGACCATACAAACAAAAAAGAATTTAAAAATAACCGGACCCCATAAAGTAGTCAAACTACCACCTGTAATCCACCATCACATTAACTCATGGTGTGGCTTGTTGTAGAGGCCAGGCCAGGAAGTTACATACTGAGTTGGAAGGAACATTATTTTTTTTTTTTCTGTCGTGTGGGAGATACAGACCCAAGAACGGCCTCCAACGCAGGTGGTGTCTGGGTTAGCTCCTGAATTCGCAGAGTAGAGAGGTTTGATCAGTGGTTTCTAGTGTCTGCACAAGCAAGTAAATACTTTCTTGTTTGCCATCATGGGCCCTGTATTTCGAACAATTTTCTTTGACTAATAAATTATGCTATGTAAATGTGAATTCATTATTTGCCACCCCCCCACACACATGCACTGTCAATATAATTTTTTCTTTGCAGATATTGAATAGGTCATTTCTCCCCTTTTCCATTTTTTTCTGGGTTAATCTGAGAGTTGGGAAGACTAGTCGGGGACTCTTCGGCTCCTTTTTGGATATGAAAAAACCAGGAGGACACCTCAGAGAAGATTTTGGGAGTGTGCTGATCAGCTGGTACTAGTCTGCAGGGATCAGCCCGGGAGGGCAGCTGGGATGCAGCAAACAGGAAGGAAGCTCTGGGCTGCACCGCCCAGGCTTATCTCCTGGCCACATGCTCACTTGGGTTTGTTTCCTGTCTAGAGAACCAGACTACAGCATAATTAGTAGGCTCAATGGCCCATCGAAAGCACTTAGGCCAGTACTGGTAAGCCCTGGATAAGTTACCAAATGGTCTTACTGTTGCTTTTATTGGTTGACAGGAGCTGAAAATTATTCAAGTAGTTTCCATTTTGGTCTCTTCTCTTCATTCTTCTAGGGCCCTATTTTGCAACTAACAGCTTTATAGGTTTCACTTTGAACCCTATCTATTCTTTAATACCTTCGTGTTTTAAAGATGCTAATACTTTCCCAATTAGCCAATCACAGTTTGCATGCACTTTAGAATGCGAAGTGGGTGGCACATGGGTCTGTACGTCTCACAGTGGTTAGTAGAGTTTGGCTTCAAGGTGTGGCCAACAAGGCATGAGTGGATTCAAGCTGAGACCAGAAATCTACGTGCTTACCCTGCCCGTTCACTGTGAAACATGCAGGCAGGAATCAATGTCAGAGAAAAAGAGCTTTGCTCTAGTACCTGGCCCAGAGTTAAGAGGACTCTTCGTTTTCTCATCTTGTATTTTGTAACTCGAAGGCTACTGGGCTTTCCAGTTAAGTTTTCTCCATCCTGTTTCCATCATATTATATTAGCCAGGGAAAGGCAGACTGCTGCAGACAATGAATGAACAGCAAAATCTTTTTGTGTCTGAGGAAAGGCTTTGAGAGAGTCTTTGTCCAGCATTGTCATTTTTGAGAAAGCCAGAAGTAAACTGGATGAAGGACAAATGTGTGGCAGTGAGCTTTTTCATCCTGGAAGGCTGAAAAATCTCCATGGAACTAGGCGATTTTTGTAGATGACGGCCCATTCCATCCCATATTCTCATTGGGGGCCCTGTTGTTACCCTCTCTAGCTGTTTGCCCCTCCTAGCTTGAGGTGAGTCAAGGCTGGAAACAAATTGAAGTTGGAGTAAAACATGGACTGGTCACTGAGAGAAAGGAGTAGCGCTGGCTTGGTTACTCGGATAGATGCCAGACAACTAGGGTTTGTTTTGCTGTGTATGAAAAGGGGACAGTTGACCATGAAGTGAAAGCTATGGGAGTATCAGAAAACACACAGGCTGGGAAGAGAAGTTCTGAGGACACGGGTGTCTGCACACACTTCAGTGGACTCCTTGCGTCCCCAGCCTCTGAGCAATTTATATGCCATGAATACTTTCAAATGATTGCTTCGATCAGGGTTGGGCAAGGTCCACTTATACACACTAAGAGACATCTTTG
This sequence comes from Ctenodactylus gundi, assembly GCA_004027205.1. Classification (NCBI taxonomy): domain Eukaryota; kingdom Metazoa; phylum Chordata; class Mammalia; order Rodentia; family Ctenodactylidae; genus Ctenodactylus; species Ctenodactylus gundi. The sequence continues at coordinate 119,091 of PVKB01001878.1, read as the reverse complement.
TGTCATTGAATGACACATGGGGAAAAACCTTCTTTTTCTGCTGTTTATACCTTTCAAAATGATTCATTTGTAATGAGTTGCTTGTTGACGCCTATTACTGCAACTTTGGAAAAGATGTTGGCATTGACTACAGATTTCTGACTAGCCGTGTTTCTCTAAGGACTCATCTTGTCTTAGAAATCCTTTGTTCTAACACCCTGGGTGGTGGCAGCTTAAAAGAAATTCTGTGTAGAAGTTTGGACAAATTTAGTGACAAATTCTATGTCTTGGTGTTTCCTGTCACTCTGTGGCTCCAGAAGATTGCAACTCTTAAGGATAGGGCTGAGAAGGAATTTATTCATGTGGGAAACACTCGCCTCTTTCATAGGCAGGCGGATAACAGGATTCTCATTAGCCAGACCGACTTAGGGGCACAACTCTGTTGGTGGTAGGACGTCCTATAGCAGCTGTGCACACCAAGTCCTGTGTTCTCCCTCACAGGAAGGGCATGCCCATGGGAGGAGAAGAGGAGAGAGGTTTCCCAACCTTGGAAGAAGGCAATAGGGTCCTCTCTATGTATTGACAGTATTAATAGAGGCTCAAAGTTTCTGTTTATTGAGACACCTATACTTCTTGGCTTGCTACAGAGGGGGGTGGGACAATTCATTTGTAGTTTTTAATTGGCAGATAGTAACTGCACATCTTGCTTGGGCAATGTGTGATGTTTTAGTACATGCATATGTTGTGTAATGATTGGCTCAGGATGGCTAAATTATCCATTATCCCAAATATTTATCATTTATCTGTGATAAGAACTTCCCAAAAATTTTTAGCACTTCTTGTATATACTGTATATTATTGTTTATAATCTCCCTCGTTAGTAGAGGAACACCAGTGCTTACCCCTGCTTCCTGGCTGGGATTTTGTCCTTATGAACCAATTCCTCCCTACATTCTCTCTTGCCCTCCTAGGCCCCTGGTGCCTATTTTTCTTCTCTATTTCTGTGAGCTCGGCTATTTTTAGATTCATTTGCAGGCACATGGATGAATCTGGTGATCATCATACTAAATGGACTAGGCAAGGCGCAGAGAGACAATCTCAAAATTCTTTTACTCCAATTTTCCTTGAAAGTCAAAGCCATGAGCAACGTTTATAGCAAACTATATTTTAATAAAAACATTAGTAAATATTCTTACTTGTAAAAAATTTAAGAGGGTATCCAGTGATGTATGCATCTATCATCTATGTAATTTGTGCTGCAGTCTCTCTGAAAATTTAAAAATATTTCCGAACCTTTCTGAAATTACAAAAAAAATGACATCTATAAAAAGAATTGCTGGCTGTAAAAACTTTACTGGAAGACAGTGTCATGTCGAGAAGTGCCCAGTGTAGAATCCTGTTCATGCTGTGAGACCTCCAAATCCAGGATGCCCGTGTAAAGCCGGGCCATACTCCTCTCCCTATCAGAAGAGGAGGATAATGTGCTACACGGCTGAAAGATGACGTCAAGTTGAAATGGCTCTTGTCGAAGACCAAAATGATCTAGGACTTCAGCAAATTTATTTCATGTGTGTATTTGTGTCTTTATTAATTCATGTATTTGTTTATTTTTGCTTTGCTGCGTTAGTACTGGGGATGGAACCCAGGGCCCTTGCACCGAGCTACATCTCCAGCCCTTCTTGTTTTTTTATTTTGAATCAGGATCTTGTTAAATTTCCCAGGCTGGCATTATACTTGTAGTCTCCCCGCCTCGGCCTTCTGAATGGCTGGGATTATAGTAGTGACTAAAATCCATAATTAACTGCTATCTTTTAGGCCCTTTCTTCTGGGATATTTCCATCACAGATCATGAAAAAGTTGCTGAAATCTCAACTCTTTGTTGTATAAATCATGTATCCCAGTATCACTGCCTGAATGTTCAGGTGCTTGTGGACAAAATCCTTTCCTGAATCGAAGGTTCTTGACTTTAAACCAGTTAGTGATGCCGAGGCTCCATCCTGACCCACAGAGTTGTCAAAGGAGTCAATGGGTTCAACGTACTTTTTACTAAAAAGCATGATAAACCCAAAGTGTAAAATAAAAGGATCAAAGGGGTTAGATGTTGGAAATCATGGGGATAGGGGAAGCAGGGGGTGGAAAGGGGGGAGAAGAAGAGTTTATGTAATATATATGTGTACAAAATTCTCAAGATTAATGTAGCTTTTGTGTTTTGAGTACATACCCTAATTGGTGGGGAAAATAAATAAATGAAAATAAAAATACATAGGAATTTTCATTTATTCAGTAAAAAAGTGCTAAAATATCAATTATTACTGTTTATTCATGAGGCTGTGGACATATGTAAATATGCCATTCATATATCTGTGGCAAAAGTGGGCCACTAAATAAAGGTTACTTTAGTAGTAATTTTAATACCAAGAGATTAGATCTATGTACTGTGATATACCTTAGAATTTAAAATTGTTTTTATGAATATTTATGCATTAATAAGTAGGTCTAATTTTTCCAACGCTTTGAGCTATCAATCCCTGCCCCATTCTTCTCTCGAGTATATCTCCAAATCAATACCATTCCTAAAGAATCTTTAATTTACAAATGATATTTATAAACAGATTACTTTTTTTAACTTGTTGAAGCTTTGCTACTTGATCTTGCTTTCTGTTGGAGTGAGTCAAATCCAACTTTTAATACTTTTTAAAAATATTCTTAATTATACTACTGCAGTGTAAGTTGTTGTATACTTTTCAGAAAGAAATCCACTTGCGTATTGTGTATAAGTGTGCACACACGTGTATGTGTATGTGTGTAAGAAAATGAGTTTGCATAGCAAGTCAAAGGAGTTCTCCCTTCAGAATATTTTTTCTATGAAATATAAACATAGATATTTTTCTAAGAAATATAAACATAGTTATTTTCTAGTTTCAGTTAACAGTAAACATTTCAGTTATTTCATGTGCTTTAATTTTTTTTTTTACTGTGGCAAAATGCATATAACAAAAAAACCTATGTTCATTATACATCTTGGTGGTATTGAAGGCATTCACAAAGCACAATCTTTGCCACCATTCGTCTTTCTAACTTGCAAAACAGAGAGTTTAAACCCCTTCAACAGGAAATTCATCCCCCAACCCCTTGGCTATTATTCTAAACACTATTTTAAATAATTCATAGAAGTGGAATTAAAGTATTTGTCATATTAAGACTGGATTTTACTTAGCATAATATCCTCAACATTCATCTGTATTGTGACGTATGTCAGAACTCCTTTGCTTTTTAAATCTAAATAATGTTCTGTTTTACATATAGGCCCCATGTTGCTTTTCCACTCGTGTCTTGATGGATACTAAGGTTGCTTGTGCACTTTACCTTGTACACATAACACTGCAACTGACACAGGCATGCATGTACAAATACCTCTCCAAGACAGTGCTTTTATTTCTTTGGGGGTCATACTCAAAAGTGAAATTGCTGAATCATATGATAATTCTATTTTAATTTTTTTAACAAACTGTCATACTGTTTGATATGATTTAAATATGGCTATGTCTCTTATATCCCCACTATGATTAAAGGCTTGAACCTCAGAGATACACAATTTTCCCTGCTCTATTTATTGAAAAGACTAGGGTTTCTTTTTGGTTCCTTCAATCCTGGAAAACTTTTATTTATTTCTCATAATTATTATTTTTATTAACACAGAGTTTCAACATGTAGTATTAATAACTACAATCAACTTAAGGATTTGGTGCATAAACATATCACATGCTGTGCTTTCCCCGTTGAATAGTCATGGCATTCTTGTTGGAAATAATTGGAGCACATACGTGTCCACTTCTGAGTTCCCAAATGGGTTTCATGTGTCTTTTCTTTTATCTACTTAAATCTTACCTTTAATTTTCTGTAGTCAGTTTTTCATTTCAGTTATTGCACTTTTTAGCTCAAAACTTCTTTCTGTTTTCTCTTTAAGGTTTCTTTCTTTTTATTTATATTCCCACTTTCTCTTAAGTCATCTTCTGGCTTTCTTCATATCTTTCTTTATTTCTTTGAACATTTTTAAGACTGTAAGTTTCAAGCCTTTGACAAGGAAATCTGCTAGCAGGTATTTTTCAGGGACAGTTTCTTTGCTTTCTCCCCATTGGATGAATTATCTTTTCCTTCTTAATTGCTCAGGAAAATGGAACATTTGAATCTAATAACGTGATAACTGGAAATTGGCTTCACCGCCTATGCCAGGGTTTGATGTTTTTGTTTTATTTTGTTTTATTGTTGCAGTCACCCAGGGTATAAATTTATAGTCTTCTCAGATCTCTTCTGAGCCTATCCCTTTGCCTGGATATGTGTGGTCATTTTTGAGTTTTCCTATATAGGCAGTTAAAACTATTTCTAAATATCCTCACTTTTGATGTTAGGATCCCGAAAGTAGAAAAGAGAAAAATAAAAAATAGGGAAGTGTCGGCCTTTAGCTTTCCCGAAGTTACTGCAGGCAGACAGAGAACAGCTTGGGGCTGGGGAGGAGGTCCCAGAACAACACCGCCCCCCCCCCCTGTCTTTGTGGGAGCAGAGATCAGGGCACAGGTCCCAGACGCTGGGCAGGCAGAGGCCTTTCTGCCCACCTTGGCTCCTCCAACTTGTATGTAGGTTGCTCCTGGGCCATGGGAACAGTTGCTCTCAGCCCTGGGGATGAGAGAGGAGAGGCTGTTACTGTGCTGATCTGAAATGGACTAAAATTGAGTACACCTTGTTTCTAAGACTCCTTCAGAAGGTGCGCATATTCAGTAGACTCGTTCCAAAACAGCTATGTCTGGAGGATTCTGCCATATCACAAGCAAAGGTGTGTCAGAAAATAATGAAGTTCTGATACCTACTACAGTTAAATGAACTGTGAAAATATCGTACCAACTAGTAACTACCCTAAAGAGCCCTATTTTAGGATTCTATCTTCATGAAACATTTAAATCATAAAAACAGTAAGAAGTAACTAACAGTAAGATTAGTGGTGAAGCAGCGAGTTGGCTGCATAGTGGTATGGAGTCTTTCTTGGGGACAATAACAATGTTTTGGAACTAGATAAACCTGATGACTGCACCATGTTTTTGGCTGTACTGAGTATTACTAAATGGTCCATTTTAGGAGATATAGACTTAACTTCCACTGAAAAGATAAAACGGTAAGAAAAAATAATCATGATGTCATAAAGTTCCATAAACATTATATTTATTTATATATATATATATATATATATATATATATATATATATATATATATTTGAATATAAAACACAGATATCAATATGATTCAAGAAACCTGCACTGTGCATTTTTTCCTCAGCTCCACTTTTCTATTCTGACTTCAGTCTAGAGTAACAGTAAGGTATACAATGGCTGCGTCTTGGGGATGTTAGGGACTTGTGACAACTGAGTCCCTTTCTTTCTTCTACTGTTGCTGAGTACTGTTAGTTTTCTCCCTGGAGCATCATGCCTTGTCCTTTCTCTCTTGGCCCACTGCCTCCACTCTTGTCTCTTGGCCGTCTCTCTCCAGTTGGCCAGGCCTCCATTTCCCCCCTTTGTCCTGGCACCAGGAAGGTCTTCTGAGTGTATATCCTCTGTCACTAGTGTGCCTAGATCTTCCAAGGCAGCTTGGTCATACCTGTGTGTGCCCCAGAGGGTGCTGGCTTTGTTCAGATCCACTCGCCTGGTCCTCAGTGGAGCTAGGATGTAAACCTCGGTTTTCTGTGTGAATACTCAATGATTTCTTATGGCGTTTTCGGTTTTCTCGTTTTCCCATTCCTGTCTTTTCTGTTGCTCATCCAGCAAGGGTGTAATAGGTAAACAATAGGTTCCCAATATCTATTTTTTTGTATATACAGGGTGTGTATCTTTTTAATATAAAAATTATCTGTTTAAAGAGACAGTCCAGTTGATTCTTGTCTAGAGACAACCAGAACTCAAAGGGACGCAAGTAGCACTACACTTTTATATTCTAACTATTTGTATGTATCTTGCATAGTCTTAGTGCATATAAGTATTGATTTACAACCCTGTGACCCAATGTTCTCTCTCAGTTGTTCTGGTTTCCACAGACATTTGTCTGGACTTCTAATGTTTATATTCTCAGTATTTAATATCTCTGTATCTTCACTGATCTCTCAGGTTTTATGCATTTCCATAATATCTATGACCCTGTGGTAGCAATTTTATTTATTCTGATGAACGGGGGAAATGGAAAAAAATGAAAATCTCTTTTTGTTGTATCATAAATAAAGATTTTTTGAAAGGCAGTATGAAAATATTTGATAAGTAGGCATTCTAGTCATATCTCATCTGTAGATCTTTCATTTATTATCACATAATCAGATGCCCGTCAGTTCAAATCTGTTTACATTGAAAAATGAGTGATCGTTTCTGCATTTTAAAAAAATTATCTCAAGTGAGAAAACAATCATGCTTTAGGCTATAATTTAAATAGAACAATTTTGCATCCCTGGCATTTGCTAGAAGCAAACAGCTTAACTGAAATCAAACATTGAAAGATTTGGGAAGAGAACGGGGAGAGAAGATAAGTTTAATAAAGGTCTTGTTTTCCAGCTGCAGCATCTTCTAATTCCTTCCTGTCATTACATGCTGTGTGTGTTCTGTTGAAAATAAACTTTGAGTGACCTTGTGATTCAAAGAAATGCCAAATTACGTAAGTGATGATTATTGGTCACGCGTAATTGAAAAAGGGAGTAAAGGAGTAACAGCGGTTCTTTACAAATTAGATTTTAATAATCCAAGTCTGTTCAAGGAATTTTAGTGCATTTATCAAGTGGACAACTTGTTAAGAAGAAAAGGTAGAAAGTCAATGACAGCTTTAGTTACAGGGCATAAGAACGAAGCCCGTACACTCCTCCAATGGGATGCTAGGACTGGCCGGAAACATCACCTCATTTGGTATTTAAGTGAAGAGTGTACTTCTGACCTCTCCGTTTGCTTCTTTTCTTCTTCCTGCAGGTCACCTACCTGGGGAAAGTCTCTACCACTGGCGTGCAGTTCCTATCAGGCTGTACAGAGAAGCCTGTCATTGAGCTGTGGAAGAAGCACACGCTTGCCCGGGAAGACATCTTTCCAGCCAATGCCCTCCTGGAGATCCGACCCTTCCAGGTGTGGTTGCATCACCTCGACCACAAAGGCGAGGCCACAGTGCACATGGATACCTTCCAGGTGGCTCGCATCGCCTATTGCACCGCGGACCACAACGTGAGCCCCAACATCTTTGCCTGGATTTATAGGGAGATCAACGATGATCTGTCCTACCAGATGGACTGCCACGCTGTAGAGTGTGAGAGCAAGCTGGAGGCCAAGAAGCTGGCCCATGCCATGATGGAGGCCTTCAGGAAGACATTCCACAGTATGAAGAGTGATGGGCGGATCCACAGGAACAGCTCATCTGAAGAGGTGTCCCAGGAACTGGAGTCCGACGACGGCTGAATGAACTGGAGGCACTCCAGCTAAGGCAGCGTTGGTCAAGGAGATGGATGTGAGAGATGAATAAACAACCATTTAAATTGGAGATGAAATGACTGCCAAACCATTGGCTGACCATGCTTTTTAAATGCAGATGAGCAATTCTAAATCTAAAGAAATGTATCCTTAAAGTAATTACGTGACATTGAAATCTGCTGCTGCTGTGACTGCGAGGAGGGTGGGAGTGTGGATGGGAAGGAAGATTCTAGACTCTCTTCTTTGTTTTTTTTCCTCGTATTCCAACATCTCCTTGTGGGGGATCTCCATGCCAATTTCCACCACTCTCAGGCAAATAATAAACTGCGGCCGGTATTGACAGACCATTCCAATCTGCCTTATGAAATCCAACGAGAATGTTCAAAGGCACCTCTGGGATTCCTCCAGGGAGGGCTGAGGGTGCGGATGCCGGTGCAAGGCTGCAGGGCAGAAGGAAACCTCAGGATGGCCGAGAGGGCCTCTTCCATGGCATGTTCAAACTCTCCTCCGTATGCAAATCAGCACAGCCTTTCTCAAGCTTTACAACTAACAACCTGATATTGGCAGTTAATTCACAGTTAAAGATAATGCTTTTGTTTACATGGGTATATCAAGTAGTATCCTCTTATTATATTCACTTCATCTATTTTCTTAGAATAATCGCAACTACTAACAACCTTTCCCTCACTTTGCACCACCCACCCTCATTCCCCTTGCAGCAGCTCTGGAGGGATGGATTCCCAGCATGCACTGCAGGACGCCAAAAGGGAAGAAAATAACCAAGCAAATGAAATAGACAAAAAGCAAAGCAACCAGGAGTTTCAGACAACAGAAACCTTAGAAAAGGGAATGCGTGATCTCCGAGTAAACAAACTCTGTGGAGGTTATCCTTTTCTCAACTCTGAGTTATGATGATTTACTTGCTTAATGTCCCACTGGATGAGTCCTTCATGGCAAGCTTCAAATATGAATTGGCCTCACCAAGGAAGCCTTGTTCCCAGCACTTAACATTGCACTCAGAGAGGGGAACGCATTAGGTAAACTTGGCTGGTCTAGAAGACCCCTGTCACTAGGGAAATCTGGTCTTGTTACCTTAGAGTTGGTGATGTCTGAGTGTCAATTGACCATTTGCTCCTATTTTTCCTCATGAGAATTTTTCACCAAGAGAGTTGTGATTTTGCAGTTTCATGGCTTTTCAAATGTCGTAAAGAATCGACACGGAATGAAATTCAAATTATGTGTGCAAATTTACATGTTTAAGGACCAGAATCAATAATTAATTTTCCAGGTAATACTGGTCCTTTATAGAAGTCTGATTTTATGGCTGGTAATGTTAGGGGCACTGGGGCACCTTAGAAGCCTTAAATGAGAGCTAATCTAATCCAGACAGACAGTGATGATGTTGGTATTTCGGTCTGTGTACCTGTGTGTCCATGTATGTGTCTGTGTGTGTGTTTGTGTGTCCCCGAGTGTGGGTCTAGTTTGCAGGCATGTACAATAAGCATGGAGTTGTACTGGGGAGGACTTGCCTCCTAAAGATATGCTTGTTGCTTTACGATATATGGAAACTGTTCTTTAGCATAAATGCATTCATTCTTTAATAAAAATGTTTGTGTTAATAAAGCCTAGGCGTTTCGTACTTCACGAGTGCCTTCTTTTTTAAGCAATGGAAACCTGACAAGTAAAGTTGGTCACATTGAGTAAACAGAAGAATTCTATCTGAAACATTCTTTAAATGTAAATAACCTATGCTTCGGTTGTGTTTAAAAATCGTGTTTTATTTTCTGTATGTTTGACTTGTCTTTAGTTACTGGCCTGCCCCTTAACTGATACAGCAACATGAACACAGCTGAAGGTGTTATTTATGGGACAGACTTATTTCAGAGGAAGATCTTCTGAAAAAAATTTTCAATGATAGTTATTCCCCTGTACATCTTCGCAGGAACTTAACTTAAAATCGTTGAAGTTAAGCTTTGAGTGATTCCTTTGGATGGGGCTGGTTCTTTCTCCCCTAGGCTGTGATTGTCCAGAAAAGTCCATTAATCAAGCAAGACAGATGGCCAGGGAGCCTGTGTGTTTTCCCAAATGCCCTTCACAGAAGCAATGAGAAGTATGCAGGCCTTTATAGTAGAAATATGGGTGACTTCTAAGGAGATGAGCTCAAATGAGAATTACTGCCTAGAAAAGTGTTTCGCTCAAGTTGAATTTTTCCCAATTTCAGTGTCAGTATATTGTCCTTGAATATATATACCTAAAAGAAAAGGGGGAAAAAAAGAAGCTAGCATGCACATGTTTCAAAACAAATGTAATTTTCCATTCTGAGTAAGAGCTAAGTTGAATCTCAAGTGCATATAGAGTTATTTATGGCAAAAAGCTTTTGCTAGCATCTTTTTCAGGATCAAGTATGACATGCCATGTAATGTTGGTTCACATTACATTGGCATGAGATTTTGCTTGAGATGACAGGGAAGCAATGAAAAGATAAATACAAAATGGTGTCTTTCAATTAGCTAGTAAAATCTTCCATGGCAGCCAATCATGATTTCTCTCTGAGGGTTTTCTTCAATGGCTTATACTCTTCCTTCCTGTATTATTGTTCCTTTGATTAGCATTTTCACATGCACTAAATCCCATGGTCCTCAAATGACTCCTGTCGGCGGATGTATTGTAGCAGTTACTGTAGAGTGAGAAGATGTAGCTCAAAGCCTCCATCACTGGCCAATGGATCATAGCTGGGCCATGTTTTTTGAGGCTCAGTCTCTCTGACAGCTGGTCCAAGGCTGTGCTCTGAAAAATCCATTTCTTTTAGGTTTTTTTTTCCCTTTGCATTCCATCTGAAACCTTCTGGCTTATTTTAAATTAGCATACTAAGGCATTCTAGATAAAAATTCTTCACTGTTCATTTTTAAAGTGTTTTGACAATGTCAAAGTTTTAAAAGTCAAGTCCTGTAAAGTTTTGTTTGTGCTCAAATCATGTAATGCAAAGTTTAAAGATGATTTTCATAGGTGTGGGCAGTGAACACAAATCTCTATCTCTTCTGAATCAAAATGTCTCTTTTGTTTGTTTTTTTTTTTCTCATGTCAGAGCTCTAAGTAGAGTCTTTCTGGTTCAGGTTTGTGGCTTTCCACGCTTTTCTTTCATGTTATTCATTGCAGTTTTCAAACACATATTAATTTATGCAATTATGTAAATGTCTGTTTAAGTTTTTCAGATGAGGAATTTGTCTTATTTTGCTTATATTTTCTTCCTAGCGTATAGCATGGTCAAGTACGTTAAAGGACTCGTCATTACATTTCTGTTACTGACTCATAGGACAAAGAGATACACAGACAGATGGAAAGATCACTGCACAATGATTCAAAAATTTTAGGATAGAATCTTGGAACCCTGGAAGGTGTTCTGTTGATTCCTTGCTCAATTTCTTCAAATATCTTTTTACTGAGGAAAAACATTACTCTTTTTCTCATTACAGAAAAATTGGGACTGCTTAACGCTGGAAAACGATATTAGATTATCACCCAGAATATTGAAATAGAATGTACCTTTCTTACTCCAATGAGACAGGCAGAATGTATTTCAAGACAGGTGCATTTAGCAGATTACAGCATTCTTGTCACATGATTGTTTCTATTTTTTATGTCATGGAAAAAGAAGGGAGAAGGTTTAGGGGCAAGGCATTTTATTTTCTGATATTATGTAACATATGAATTCAGATGGCATTTCCCCAAATGTTCATCTTAGAAAACACTGTCTTCCATCTATTCTTTCTCTTTCTCTTTCTGCCTCCTTTCCTTTTCTTCCTTGTTTATAATTCATATGACATATTTAGAACTTTCTTGCATTTTATGAGGGAAGAGAATATGTGTTCTGAATCTGAGATCACATGTTTGATCCATCAATACAAAAATTGACAAGTTGTGAGATAATATAGGTTATCCCAAATTTCTCTTATTTAGTTTTTCAGTCAGACATAACATGGCAATAACTTAATTTCTTATATCTATGTCTTGGTTATTCTGCAAATTGACTCTTCCTGTCTCCCAGATTAATTTAAGCTAATTTATCTAAGCTAATTTAGGGTGAAGGTAGAAGTTTTCTATAATTGCCAGAGGTAGCTCCGAAGTTTTGATTGAGTTTCAAGAGACTCTTCCGTATGATGCCAAGATTTGGCTCTCAGGATGATTTAATGGAATACGTTGTCCAGTTTGATAGCATTGGCTTCTTCTTTTGTAAAAGTAACCGAAGATTGTCACCAGGAGCAAACTATGTCTGGTGTGGAACCCATAGTGAGAAGGGCAAGGAACCAGAAGGGCGGAGCAAACTGCTCAGAGGGGGAGAAGCTGGAGCCATCTGATTGTGGACATTTTCAAATAAACCGCATATGTCAAAATGAATCGATTTAAGCTCTTATATGGTTCAGCAAAGCTGATGTTCACAAGGAAATGTAGGCAAACTGTTACTCTAGTCATGTCCTAGTAAGGTCATGTTGGGTTTTACATACTCAATTGGATAATCAACACACATCTGAACAGCTTATTTGGGAATATGTGTTTTGACTTAAAACATTCTTACATTCCTATTAATTTTTCAATAACTTGGTTTTAGAAGTTGCTCTGAGAGGTGACCCATGATCTGAAAATGACATTCCTTAACAGCTACACACATGTTCAATCCCTTCACAATCAATCAATAATTATCAGTGCTTTCATACAGCTTCTTTTATCAATTACTTTAATAAAGTATTTTTATTCTTTTATCTAAGCATATAAGTTAGAATGATGTTGGATCATTTGAAAAACTTTGTGTGATTTGTGGAAAAAAACGTCATACTATGTGGGACTCTAAATCAGTCCTCCAATTTGGTGGCTTTAGTTGCTATTTTCTATTTTTTTAAAAATTTCTTTGGGGAAAAAGCTCCAGAGAAACACTTAAGGAAATAACTACCTACGAGGAAGAGCCAAGAGTTGGCTGTGTTCCATGATTTCTTATCTCTTAAAATTAATTTAGTTAAGTGACAAATTAAAATGACATATATTTACAGCACACAACATAATGCTCACAATGTGTACCTGTTGTGGAATGGCTAAGTTGAGCTAATTGACAAATATGTTATCTGACAGTTACCATTTTTACGGTGAGAACAGTTAAAATGTCTTCTCAGCAATTTTTAGGAAATTAAAACCCTCGTATCATGTTACACGTTAAAATAGCTTATATTGAAGAGATGAAAGATAGCAAGCGTTGGTAAGGGTGTGCAGAGAAGAGGGAATCTATGCACACTGTTGGTAGTAATATAAGCTGGTACAACTATTAAGGAAAACAACATAAATGATCCTTAATATATTAAAAGTAATATCACCATCTAATCAAGCAATTGCATTACTTTATATGTAGGGTGTAATAAAATATAGGTGAATAAATTCCTAAGATTCATTGAGTAATAGACATACTGGCATTAATAATCCTCTTCAAAATACTCCTCCTTGCTTCAGACATACTCGTCTCCTAGTTCCTTCATGGAGAGAGTTTGTCTATCAAGTTTGTTACTTTCAGAAACAGTTCTGGGCTTCATTTTTTGTGAGTGTCTTTATGAGATTTGATGCATTGTATGGTGAATGCTGTTTCTGAGTCTCATCAATGGAAAAGTGAGCTTCTAAAAGCATTGTGGTTTGTCCTCATTCATCGCTGGATGTGCACCGTGTGATTTCTGGCTCTTTCGCAGAGTAAAATGAGGGAGAAATGCAGACATTTTAAATTAATTCAGGACATGGAGGTTGCTACAACTGAGCAACTAAAAATGCTCATGAAAGAGGACTTCCAGAACTGCCTCAAGAAGCGACAAGAGCCATAGAATACGTGTTTTCAAAGTAAAGTATTCGATAGTAAAGTGTTCTGGAGTATTCTGAGGGGATTCACAGCAATGTGTCTTCTACTGTAAGGCCTTATAAAATTGTAAACATTCACTGTAGTTTGTAATCACATGTCATACTGTCAGACAAATGAAATCCTTATATCAAAGATGCGTATGCACTCCTGTTTATTGCAGCCTTATTCACAGTGGTCAAGTTATAGAGCCACTCTACATGCTCATCCACAGATGAATGGAGTAAACGATACGCAGTACATACACCAAAGGTATTCAGCTCAACACAAAACAAAATCTTCCTATCTGTTACAACATAGATGAATCCAGCGTGGAATGATAAAGATCATAGTATCTTACTCACATGTGAAAACTAAAAATGTTCAATGCATAGAAATAGATGAATGATGACTGTCAAAGGCTAAGGGTTGAGGATTTGAGGGATATTGGTCAAATGATACAAAATTTAAGACAGGTAAGAGGGCTGAATTCAGCAGATCTACTACTGTATGACATAGATACTGTACGATAATATAGCTAACAATAATTTACTATGTGCCTGATCACATTTTAATATATCTTCCATATAATGAAGACTAATGGTCATTATGGGTCTGAAAATTTTGGTTCTATTTTCACTTTTGCACAAAACTCAAAACCTAACAATATTTTATATCTACAATTAGATCATCTTCATGTAGATGTTATTGTAGGTATAGAAATAATTTAGTAGTAGGGTCTGGTATAGAACTAGACCTTTAATTTCATACTCTCCAAATTACCTTACCACTTTTTCATTTTCACTGCAATAGCATTCCCTAGAGTTTAGGACTATATATTCAAATATTAGTACACTAAAAGATCATTAATCTAGATACACTAGTTAGAAGTTTGTGGTTTTAGTCTTGAAAAGTTTATGATTTTAAATGAATAAATAATAAGTCCTTTTTCTTTTAAATTATCAGGACACTAAATTATTATGTAGCACCTTAAGCAGTTCAATAACTTTTCAAGGTCACTTAGCAAATCCATTGTAACAGTTACTTTTAGTGGTCCAGTTTGTGTTTGAAATTCAATATTGTGTAGATTTTCCAGGTCTGAGAGTGTATGTGCAATTGCATTGACCCTCTGCTGGTATAAATGTGATGTGACTCTATTTGAGTCACTTGCTGGTGACTCTAGCCTACTTTTGCCCTGTCCAGTCTTTGGTTAATGGGGCTATAGGGTTTTTAGAAACCTGCTCATGTTTCGACAGCAAAGCATTATGCTTTGGGGATCAGGAAAGGTTTTGCAACTCACCAACTAAAAGAGGCACCTTTTGCCCACAGGATGTGCTCTTGTTTCCCCCCCACAATTCACCTTAAAAATCAGCAGTGCTGAGCTTTCGCTCTGTCTTGGTTCTTAACACACTTTTGGTAGAGGGGAGGAGCTTTAACACTGACATTATTTTTCCTAAAGTGATTACTTGTGGATTGCTTCCTCTCTTCTATTGTTTCACATTCTTTATCCACACTGTTTGCTTGAGGAGGCAGGGACAGGACAGGAAGGGAGTTAACATTTTGCATACAGAAAGTGGGCCGGAACTGTCCCTAGGGACATCTAGGCTGGAGAGAGTGTGGCGCCTCTGGCTAAAAGAAGTTAAGACATTTGCCAAAGTTTACACAGCCACAAAAATCAGAATTCAGATTCAGATGCACGGAACGTCAAACACTGGATACTTCACTTTACTGCATGCTTCCCATGCCAAAAGATGGACCACAGGTGGTCTCTGTGGGGCCATCAATGAATCTGAGGTCATATTCTGGAGAAGAGCCATCTAATTCTACAGCAGTGGTTGCCTAATTCTAACCTCAGAATGAATGCAACTGTGAGCATTGATTCTTCATATTTTAAGTGCCCTGTGTGAAAAATTGCATCTTAGGAATTAAATCATTGCTGCCTTAGTGATATTTCTTCTCTGTTACCCTTGAGAAAAAGGTATGATACAATCCACATGTTACAAATAAGGCAAAACTCAGAAAATAAGACAGAATTAATTCTGGAGGATCTCTGGCCTGCACACTGAAGTTAGGCATCTGAAGACACAAACTTAAGCTCCACCTCCCTTTTCAGCCTTGTTGCTTCTGATATTTCAAAACTCAAATTTGATTACCCAGAGTTTTGCTTAAAATCCTTCATGGCTTTCTGGCAGGAGAAATGAACTAACAGTCTACCTTCTTCCTGTTCTGCCCTCCTTCCCTAAATTTATACTTGAGTCTGATACATACTCTTCATCACAGTGAGCTTTCCCTGTGTTAGTCCAGGCTCTCTTTCAAACCCTGGTTCAATGCACTGATCATTGAAAAGCAATGATGCTTTGATGCTCAATGCAATGATCATTGAAAAGCATTGATCATTTCAGATCTCGGTTTCCTCGTCCAAAACATAGAGAGATAATATTAACAGGTGCCTGGCTCACAGCAGAAATGAAAAGTAAAGGAATAGATGTACATGCAGAATTCAGCTCAGGGCTTATGTCTTTGAGAAATTAGCTAATAAAGCCCTTGTTGGAGTTTTTCATTATTCCATCATGCATCTCCACCGGGACCTGTTGTGTAGTCTGAACAGACAGCTCTTTGTAGCTTCCCAAGGAGGCCTAACTTGATCTTGCCACACCCTGTTCCTCGGTCATGTGATTCTCTTATCCTTTCTTCTAGCTTCTTCTGCTAGACTCCAATGAGCTGGGGAGACACTTCTGCAACACTCTAGCCATGGCTCTAGAGCTCTTGGGCATTGCTCGGCAATAATCGTATGTTGCCAGCCCCACGTATAACCTTAAAATTTCTAGCAGCTGAATTAAACACTTTAAAACGAAATAGGTGAAATTGATTTTAATAGGATATTTAACAGGATTTTAATATATTATTTAACTGATTTTATTTATATTATTTCAAAACAAGATAAAATATACAGAGATATTTTATTTTTCTGATGTTAACTCTTTCAAAACTTTGAAATCTTACATGTATTCTACATTCCACAACATATGACATGCTATGTAGCCACATCTGACGGATCAGTTACTACAGTGTTGGACAACGTAGCCCAAGAGGCTATGAGCCACCACCTGACCTTCTCACTCGCAGAGCCCTTCTGAGGGCTGCTGTGCAGGAAAGACACTTATATGCTTATTTAATGTCTTAGTTACTTTTTCGTTGCTGTGACTCAATACCCGACACCAACAAACTTAGGAAAGGAGAGGTTTATTTTACCTCACAGTCTCGAAGGTCACAGTCCATTCAGGGGTGGCCGGCAGCAATCGAAATACGTGGCGGAGAGAGAGATGGAGGCAGCTTCCCCGGACCAACAGGAAGACAAGCTGAGACTAGTTGAGACTAGTCCCCGCCCTCCAGGAAGGCAGGTGCAGCTTATGTATCCTTTCAGGTCTCCGCCCAGTAACCAGCCCCTCCCGCATCCAGGTGTGGCCACTACACACTGTTAATCCTAACTTAACTGCAATTCACCCCTCCAGACCAGACCCCAATCCACCAACATCACATGGTTCCATTAAGATACATGAGACTTTTGGGGGCACTCCAGATCCTAGCCACAACATTTAATGAATTAAATGTTGAACATGTGCAAAATCCACCAGGTATGTAAATGCACCAGTTAGATGGGGTTACACATCAAAGTTCCATAGATTGGGTAAATTAAACACCAAAAATTTATTACCTCATCATTTTGGAGACTAGAGGGCTGGGAACAAAATATTGGCAGAATAGGCCATTCCTGAGACTCTGGGAGAATTTGCTTCCTGCCTTACTCCTAGCTTCTGCTGGTGATTGAGAACTTTTGGCAAAACTTGGCTTCCGCATCACTCCAGTCTCTGCCCTCATACTGACATGGTATTGTCATTATCATATATGTGGATATATATATATATATATATATATCCTTTCATAAGGATACCAGTCATATTGGATTAAGATCTCATCTTAATTAATTGCATCTGTAATAACCCTATTCCCAACTGAGGTCGTATTCTCAGATACTAGGGGTTAGGATTTCAGCCCAGGAACTTGGGTGGGCAGGCTCACGATTCAGCCCATAACCACAAGGCAGAAATTCATGTTGAGCCTGGCTCTAGGGCTCCTGCTGTAAGGGACAGAGCAGGTCTTCACTTCAAGTTGCTCAATTCCAAATTCAGCACTATTCCCACTCCTGATCCTTTGGGGAGTCTTTATTTTCTGGGCTGGGTTTCTCTTGGCTAGCCAGGATTTGCTTGAGTTACCCAGAACAGAGAAGATTGAAGAATATTATTATTTCATTAAAAAATTCTTTGTGAAATAAAATTAACATGGTTCTGAAATCTACATGCGTTACAGGGTTCTGAAATTTCCCTGGATTGACCCTTTCTCATCTTTCATTTCCTTTTATTGTGTTAGTGGCTTGCCATCGCTGATTTGGGTTGTCTGCTGAGGGAGAGGATGTTGCAAGGGAAAATGAGTTGCAGGATTCAAGAAATATAAGCCAAAGCAGGCAGGATGGCCCTTTTCTGCGTGTAACAACGTGAGCCAACTCTTTGAGGGCAAGTTTCCTAGGCTGAGCCAATCTTGGTCTAAGCCAATACCCAGAATTCCCCTCCTGCTACCCTTGTTATTTTTGAGGGAACTGATGTTTTCCAAGCATTTCGATATGATCCAACTAAAATCTCCACATCACACAGAAGAAACCTCTGAAGGCCAGAATTTGGGATCTGACAATAATGTAGAAACTGTGGTGCGTTGTTGCGTCTGCAGATCCAGGTTATGTGGTTATGGCTTCCTCTGAACAACAGAGAAGAATCGTATTTCTCTGCCTCCCTGGGCAAGGACTTTTTTTTGCCAACATTTAAACAGCAGCTTCAATGCCACTGAGTTCAGATAAGCCCACACTGGCGTTCAATTGGGCAGCAACCCAGGAAGTTCTTCAAAGCTGGGAGAATTCATTACTACAAAATCCTTTCCAGGCTGATCATTCAATTATTTTTTGTAAAGGTCAGGCTTTGTTAGATTATGATTAAACTTTCCTCTTTTTAATAAATTGCCTTTTTCCCCCTCCAGAGTGGGCTCCTGTCTGAGGACTTGAGAAACTTTCTCTATCTTTCAGAGAAATTAATAAAATTTATAATTCCTTTTCACTTAATAATTTTGGAGGTGTTAAAACTGATCTCTAATTTTAGGCAAATATTCATGATGCTATGGTTTATCCAATATCTTTTTTGGTGGCTGTCTCAGGAAATATTTTAAAATATGAAATCTGTAGTACATGTTCTCAGCTTTCTTTAGAGCTTCAGAACACACTAGCAAAAGAATTCTGAAAAATATTTCTGCAGGCTTTTTCTGGATATGCTCCTGAAGAGGTTATTAGTATAAAATGGTAATAGGTTATTTCACTCATGCTCACATGATATACACATTGGACATGAACTTCACCTTGAGCAGAGGCTGGAGTGAGGGTTCAATTAGGGAAGAAAAATTTGAGAAAACCAAAGCAAAGAGAACGAATACTTTGTATTCCACATAAACCAACTGTATGACTCTTTAAATACTTCATCTCATTTAATCCAGACAGAATCCTATGTAGTAGGAAATTATTCACTTATTATGGAAGAAAAAGTTGATATTGGTGGATTTAAAATAGTTGACTGAAGGCCATAAGGACTGGACAGCAGAGCAAAGATTGGATTCAGATCAGTCTGATGTGCAAGTCCGTGACAGACCTACAGACTGTGGAGATTCTGGAGTTTGCCTCATCCTGCAACACCTTCCCACATAGTTCCTCAGTCTTCATCTCCTAGGTTGGGCTTTAAATTTTTCCATCAGATCGAGATACAGATCAGACTAGAGAGTACAAGGCCTCTACCTGGGCAGCTATTGCTGGGCCAGCAGGTAACAATGTTCACAGCCTTATCCTGTGGCTTGTGCTGGGAGTGACACTCCAGGTAGCTCTGAGTGTGCATGAGAGCAACTTCTCAGGATGTTGGCATGCCTCCCTTTCTCTACACCAGTTTGATGATTCTTTAGTGTCCCTTCCCTTGCACCTTCAGATTAGAAAAAAAGCAATTAGGTCCTTCTTTTTCTCCATGTACCTCTGGAAATTTGAATGTTAAACCAGAATCACTTTAAGATTTAAACGAGAAATCATTACTGTGCACTTACCATATGTCAGACTTTAAGATTCTTTTCTGTTGTTTCTAATTTTAGGCCTCACCAAGACCATCATTGTCATTATTTGATCGTGGAAGGCAATAAAGTTTAGAAATTTTGATATTTTGCTAATTTCTACCCCAAAGAGATAATCTAACTCTGTGCCTGACATCTTAACCAGCCTCTCAGGTGAGTTAAGACCTTGGCTCATGCTTGCCACAGTGCACACTTGGGCCGGATAAGTCACAAAAATCTTTCTGTCTCTGAATCTCTTTTAAATTGTGCTCCTCCTTCTTCTTGGTGAAATAAAATACAACTTGAAGCCAAATTGAAACTTTTATTCCTCAAGAAAAGTAGAAAGAAGAGAAAGATCTATGAGCCAAAGAATATCTTGGTCATCTTTATATATTAATACTATGTGACAGTAAAACATTTTTTCAGATAATATTAAGACCCGGAAATTTCTTTTCCTCAATATACACAAAGCCAGACAGAATCAATATACTCCTAAATTTTTGGCATGAAGGGTACTTCCGGTACTGTATGATAGTTCATGTCGATGATACTTGCACTCTAGGATCGTGAGGCAGGAGAACTGGTTTTTAAATTGAGTTGCCCAAAAATTTTAAAAAAGGGCTCAAACCAAAGGCCCTGGGTTCAATCTCATTACCACAACAGAGATTGTTTCACATTAGTGAGACTGTGAGTACCTGATGCACACTTTCTTTTTTTAGTTTTTCTTAATGTTAATTTCTCATTATTGAGAGAGAGAGTATATGATGCATACTGTTCTTCATAATTTTTCTAAATGTTAACTTCCGATTGCATATATTAAGCAGTAAGAAATGCAGAAACTACTGGAAAAACAGAACTGCAAGGGACATGGAACTAGTGTGTCCATGTTTAGTGCTATTATTGAAATAACTAGAATATAGAAAAAGTATGGAAAGTATACAGGGCAAAGTTGGATTCGAACACTTGGATCTTTGATTGTTTCTCAGACCCTTTTATTATAATAAATGTGTTGTTTCATGCTGTGCTATTTAGATAAATGCAGCATTTGCTTCTATGATCCTTGAGGGGCGATACACTCCTTTAAAATATAGGCTTTGGTGTTGTAATTATTTTCAGTTTGTAAAACCCTATCATTTTCAAAACCTATCATATCTGTCTGTCATGAATAATTTTGTGCAAATCACCAGATGTCCGTCACATCACCTCCTTTACATGATTTTGCCTTTGATTTTCTAACTAAAAAAGTGATTTAAAGTTTAGAATGTGGTTGTTATTCCAAGGGAGAAATACCATATCTGTGGTTTTATTTTGTGGCATTCTCTTCTTATAACTTCATTTAGTCAATTAAAAAATATGTTTGTAATGGAAAGGAAGGTAAGAAATAGTCCCTGTACAAGATGATGTCAGGCAGGAGTCACCTTCTTACAGCAGTGTGATCAGGAAATGACTGGATCTTCCAAAATTTTTCCCATTTGCTTGTAACTATATATTCCATCCTTTCACATGAAATTACATACATAGAAATTATATATAGCATATGTATCTATGTATAAATGTAAATATTTCAAATAGGAGTTGTTTACTTTGAGAGAGAGAGAGAGACAAAGAAAGACATACAGAGAGAGAAAGAGAGAGAGAGACAGAAAGAGACAGAGTGATGTTATTTTCCCTGATAAAAATTCTTTCCAGAAGACATAATACAGTATGAGATATTCACTAAGAGCAAGTAATATACAAGGTCATTTCTAATAGAAAATGTGCCATCTGGAAAATACACACCTTGCAGAAATACATATCAGTATGATTATGTGATTCTAGGTTAATGATGATGTTAACTGTTTCATTAGAATTTCTTAATAGAAAATAGAGGAGCATTTGGAAGAGTCGTTATGGATGGCCTTTGGTTAAGTCTTCTGACAGCAGTTTAATGCCTTTCAAAGTAAGAGGGTCAGAAGCAAGAGGGTGCAGATGTTTCCAAGTACCGAATAAAACGGCAGAAAAGCACAGTAGAGGCAGGCTTGAGTCTTCATACGATAGAGAAACCTGTTTTTTAGAATTATCTTTAAATAAATCCACGCGAAATTTGACCCACATTCCATATGATCCTCTTTGCGTCAGTATTCATTCTACTTTTAGTTACTGTTAACTCACACCAAGGGCCTCTCTACCTATTCCCTGTGGCTAGAACAGTGCCAGTTCCCTGACTCCAAAAACCCAATCTTAAACTCAAACCTTATGAAACAAGTCATATACATGCAGCCTAATTTAAGAGTGGTCAAAACTCCATTCTATAACTTTTGTGTGTAATACCATGAACATTTGATACTACTCATTTATCAAAGTTGCAATTGTGTTTTATTGGTGTAACTCTGAGTCCTTGTTTTATGAAAAAAATGGCCAGATTGTGCCTACTGCAAGGCCTGCCACTTGGAAGACACCCATAAATAAGGTCAGAATGAATTAATGGGCTGTTTTTAGAGTAGTGATCACTGCGGTCTTGGACCAGCATCCTCCAGTTTACCGCTAGTTTCGGTAAACAGCAATGGCTCTCCTGGTGAGGTCTCATGCTTCTCTGGCTGCACTCAAGTGTGGTCAGTGACTGAAATAGAGTTTTCATCTCTTTGAGATTGTTCTGGGTTGTGTGAGGATTAGAACAGCTGATGCCTTAATCAACAGAGTTAGAACGACTTCAAAGAGATTTCTGTATTGAACAACTGGGCAAGAGTACTGAGGAAGGTCAAAGTCAACGGAGGAAACATTAAATCTTCTGTTTTAACTTTATGAAGTTCTGTTTCCACCACATTGCAAATGTTTCTAGTTTAGTTCCAGGCATGTGCTCAAAGAGAACAGTAATGACTAGAATTACAAATTGTGAGAACTGAGAAAGACCTTGGAAAATAATGGTGCAATGTTTCTTTTTTCTGTTTTCCTCAGATGGAGACCCACTGAGGGCAGTGACTTGGTAGCAGGCTCAGTCTGGAACTCCAGCGCTCTTTTCAGCAGGCTAGCTCCCTGCTTCTCACGATGGTTTATGACCATGGGGCCCCTCACCATGTGCCCTACAACTTCAGAGCAGGTGACCTGAGCAAACTTCCAAAACTTTCCACTTAGGAGCTGGTGACTTTCCATATACAGGGCTGTTACAGATAATGTCTAAATTTCCTCTGAATTTCAGACCACTGAAAACTTTTAATCAGTCTTTTGCTTTTCCTAATGTCTTTGGACATTTTTTCTAAACCCAAATTCTGTTCTCATATTCTTATAAGGAAAGGTCAGTGGTAATATTAATAGGCTGCACTGAGCCCATTCTGCATGCTAGATTGAGTTCTACGTTGCATATGGTAAGTAATTTAGTCTTGAAAGCGACCTAGTGGGAAGCACTATTAACTACTTCCATTTCACAGATGGGAAAAGTGATATTAAAAAAACGTAAGTGCTAACACTGTGCAACTTCAACTTTCTCTCTTATGTTTGTTCATTTGTTTATAAATTATTCCTCCCCTGAAAGGACTTGAAGCACCTTACTGAAGTATATATTATATTGCCTGAAAATACATGAGAAAATAGGGAGAAGTGAAACTAATGAATGGTGACAAAAATAAACTTGTGCGTGCTTTACTACATGTAGACTTATTACTCAGTTCTGAGTTTTGCAGTAGTAAGTGAAAAAAAAGCATGACATAAAGAGAGGGAGAGAGGAGGAGGAGAGAAGAGGGGAAATGAGAGGAAAAGAGAAGAGAAGGAAAACAGAGATGACCCAGAAACTTTCATCTATTTGAGATAGAATTGGGAAAAACAGGAGTCTACAGAAATATCCTGAAAATAAGCAAGATAGAATAGCAGTCTGTTATACTATAATTTTAAATAAAACAAAACCAAAGCAGAAGTACTATTTTAAGCAATTAAAAACAGAACTCAACTTTATTTTTATACTTAAAAATGGTTTTAAGAATTTCACAAAATATGATCTTTTACTCTCTTTAATATTCTGTCACCTATCTTTTTCCACTTCTTACTTTTTTTCTGTAATCACTCAAATTCAGTCAATCGGGGAACCCAACCAGTTATGAGCTCAGTTCTCTTTTGTCCTTGGGAAGACAGTTGACTTCGTGGAAAGCCAAAGTTCATAGTCAGTTTTGGAAGATGAGGCTCTAGGAATGACATAGTGGTTGAAGTGCTTGCCTTGAAAGTGCAAGGCCCTGAGTTTGATTCCCCATCACCACATAAAGCTGGGTTTGGTGGCGCACACCAATAATCCTAGCACCTGGGAGCCTGAGGCAGGAGGACAGCCATGAATCCAGGGCCAGGCTAGCCTAGGCTATGTAGTGAGTTCAGGACCAGTGTAGGCTATAGAGTGAGACGCTGCCTCAAAACAAAAACAAAAACAACAAACAAATGAACAAAAACAAAACAAAATAAAAAACAATTAAAAACAAACAAATTAATATTATTACCACCGACCTTTCCCTACAAGAATATGAGAACAGATTTTGGGTTTAGAAAAACATAAACCCCCAAATAAAAACACACTTTTGGTAGATGTCTGCTCCCTGTCTTCATGTTTCAGATAATCCCCAAGTGCCCCCCTTCTTCTAGGTGGAGGCATTACTTCAGGTTTTTCCGTCACCTCTATGCCTATCCCTCCTCATCCCAAAGAGAACCTGCAGCCTGACAGTCCTGTGATCCTGAAGGTCGCATTCACTGTGGAGTCACCCCGTTACACAGTATTCAGCATCATGAAACCATTCCAGTCGATGGCTGCACCCCATCCCTACAAAGAGTCACCTGTCTGTTCACGTGCTTGTGGACTCCTCCAATTATCAATAAGGAATTGGGAGGCTCCCGTCCCACTCTGTGAGAGGCACTATGATGTATGAACCCTCCATTTCCTCATGGGACATAAGGGACAGAGAAATCAAAGACTTTCACAAGCAAATATGCAATCATCTCTGGTGAGGGTTGGGAATAAAAAGGATGGGCTCTGGTGCCACACTCAGCAACTGATGCTACTTCATTTCCTTCCTCTCAGCAAGGTATTTTCATTTCTATAATTCTAGCTTCCTTTGCTTTAAATTGTAACTCTTTTTATGGCCCTTTCACAATGGTTGAGAATGTCCACACATCTTTAAGTCAACTGATCACCTTTCTGCTTTATCTACACGGTACATCCTTCGGATATACAATGTCTTACCTCTAAACCAAAGACCACTCTAAAATTCTAAAACCAATCAAATACCCTTAACTGATTCTTAGAGTGGCGGTGTCTGGACCAGCAGCATCACCTGCCCCTGGGCACTTGATAGAAACCAGATTTGCTGCCTTCACCCCAGACCTATGCCCCAGATCCTAGAGTATGTGGCCCAGACATTTGTGCTACAGAGTGGTCCAGAGGATCTTGATGCTTACTAAATCTTGTATGCATGGTATAGGAACTCTATTTCTTAAAAATATATAAAATTTCAAAAGTAATTAGAGAAGGACATGAGGTGTGATAAAGAACTAAAAAACTATACACGATAATACTAAGCAAACACCTGTTCTCTGGGTGAAGTCAGCTTCTGAGCTGCATAGGGCCAAAGAGAATCTACAAAATATGAGCTTTGGAAGGTAGGGAAAACTATCCTGGCAGATTTCCAACTCTTACTACTAGGCTCAGAAAACAGGCGCACAGAAATTAGCCATCTTCTGATGGTATTTAGTGCCCATTGAAAACTTCTAGCAAACAAAAGGCTTGATTTGAATAGGAAGGACCAATCATAGACCACATTAAAATCATTAAAAACTGAGCTAATCTTTAAACACTCCCTTATACCTATTAAAATCAATGAAATGGGTTCTTTAAAATGAGAGAAAAGAAGACCATATACTTCAGGTAACTAAAAAATGTCAAATTTTGTTTGTTTCCATGAATTTGACTTTTGTGATTAAGCATTGGAGAAGAAGATACGGTGAAACTGGCTAAGCCAGCTAGGCTCTGATTTGATAGGTATTTTACTTTACTTTATTTAGTTAGAATTTATTTATAATTAATTAATTAATTAATTCATTATTCTTTATGAGATCCCATTTCAACAGGAAAGCAGAACTCGTTTGGGAGAAGGCATTCCTCCTTTCTAGCTCCATGTGATTTTCTAAAAATCTCTGGAGTCCTTTGATTTGTGCAGCATCACTTCACCTTTCCCATGTCCTTTCTCCCATATGTGATCCCGGGTCTGAGCTGCTTCTTCTTGTAACGACACAATATGTACTAGAAAGTCATCCTAACCCTGTATGATTCCATCATAACTACTGATATCTATACAGTCTTTTCCCAAGTAATGTTGTGTTCTCAGGCACTTGGAGTTAGGACTTTAGTATATGATTGAGGTGAGGCACAATGAACTCATAATAGCAAGTAGGCAGAGCAAGTGCCTTTTTTTCCCTCTTGATCCATTTCTGTGCCTGAAATTTTGCATCAGGGCTTGCTTCTCTCTAGCAATAATCTGGTTTCAGTCAATGGGGAACATTGTCTACAGACTGGAGACAGACTCTCTTCCTGAAGTGTCATCCTTACTCAAAATTTGAGGAAAAAATAGTTCAACCAACCTATTTGTTTAATATCATTATTTTCAATATATTTCTAATATAAAATCGATTTCATGTTATTGTAATATGTGAGGTAGAAATCTGTTTTTTTTTCCTATGTGATGTCTAGTTGACCCACCATTCATTAGCCAGTTCTTTCCTACCAATTTGAAATACTATCAGACATATAGTATGCTGTAGCGTTGTTACTGTTAGTGATGGCGGCGGTGGTGGTGGTTTGCGTGTAAATTTGTGTCTGTGTGTGTAGACTAAGGTGCATAAACTTATGTTTGTTCTGCTCTCCTTCTAAAATATATAGATTGAAATCCAAATCCCTCAGACGGGTCCTTTGGGATATAATTACATTTTGATGAGGTCATGAAGGTAGAGCCTTCCTTGTGAGATTAGTGATCTTACAAAAAAAGACTTGAGAGATGTTATTCTTTTTCTTTCTGTTATATTGAGGACACAGCAAGAAAAAAGCTATCCAAAGGACAAGACGTTGTCTTCATTAGCAACTACCTGTCAACTTTAATTTAGGCCTTCTCAGCCTCTGGAACCATGAGATACAATCTTCTGCTATTTGAATCACTTAATTTATGACATTTTGTTATGATATTTTAGCTAACCAGACCAAATTTTGGTACCAGAAATGTGGCTCTGGTGTAGCAGATTTAAAAAAAAATATGACATTGTAGCAGGTTAATGAGCAAAGCTCTGAATTTTGAGGTGTGCTGTAATATCAAGTATGGATGCCTAAGGTCATCGTTCTGAAGCCTCAGAAACTATAGGAGAGAATTAGATGGAAAGCTTTTATCACCTTAGAGGAAACAGCCCCACCATCCTCAACACAGTAGTGGTATGATATTAAATATCTCTCTTTCACAGTGATGAAAATGAGAAAAAAAAACCTTATGTGACTGTCTCAGTTACTTTTTCATTGCTGGGATACACTACCCAACAGCCATAACTTAATAACGGAAAGGTTAATTTTAGCTCCCAGTGCACTCAAGGATAACTGGCAGTGGTGGAAGGATATGGCAGAGGTCCAGACAGAGAGAAGCTGTTCACAGCTCAATTGGACAGGAAGTGAAGTGTTAGCGGAAGGGTGGAGCTTGCATATGTCATCTGGATCAAACCCCAGTGATCCACCTCCAACGAGGTCCCACCCGCTAACAGCACAAGAGCCTTGTGTTTGAAAGATGATTTCATCTTTTGGGAAACATTCCAGGTTCAAACCATAATAGTGACAACGTAGAAGTCATTCTTTCGTGTAACCTAGCAAAGAGCTTGGCTAAACAGTGTTCATATTCTGATGTGTTAGGAGAGTTGGAACCTGTAAGTAACAGGAATGTGTCTTTAGCTTAGGAGATTTCCAAGTAGAGTGCTGAGTGAAAAGATTGGTTTCTCCTGTCTGCTTATACTAAACTGCAAAAGGAGAGAGATGAATTGAAGAAGGAATTGTTAAATAAAAAGGAACCAGAACTTGAACTTTTAGAGAAGCTTCAAGATCTCAGCCTTATCTATATTACAAAATCTAAGGATGATACTTCTGAGGAAAATGAGAGGGTGTGGCAGAATAACCATTTGATAAGATGCCTAGTTTTGGGGGTACAGTGAACCATGGACCTTGTCACATCACGGCTGAAGGTAGGTATGGGGACTTTGCCAGTCGAAAGTCTGCTGAGACGAAAGGTGGCAGGGAAAATGGATGAGATGAAGGAAGGCAGTCAGCCTTCTTGGAGTTGACATGATGGGATGATAGAGCTACTCAGCTGTAAGCACGTGCTATTCTTCAAGAATAGAGAAAAATGATCACAAAGATGATTCAAAGGCCAACAGGGTCACCAAACTGGATTCAATGGGCTAAATCGGATTTGTTAAAACTTATCGGGGCTGGAAAGCCTAGTGAAGCCTTGGAGAAATACAAGATTTGAAAGCAAGAACCTTGACCAGTAGGGCTTGGAGGCATGACCTCCGGTGTGGCAGAGCCATCTTATCAGATCTGAAGGACAAGGAATCAGGCCAATGAGGATTATTTTCAAGCTCTAAGATCAAGTGAAGTTTGCCTTAGTAGATTTTTGGATCTGTGTAGAACTTGTCAGTTCTTTCTGCTTCTGATCTTTCCTTTTTCAGAGTAACCTGTGCTTACACCATTATTTTCTTTTAAAAGCATAACTTGACTGACATAACAGGCTCATAGCTGAAAAACACTTTTATTCAGAATGAGTCACATCTTGAGTATCATAAAGTAGGTGGTCTAAATGACAGAAATTTATTTATTATATTTCTGAAGTCTTGACATCCTTGATCAGAAGCTAGCATGGTCAGATTCTAGCGAAGACCCTCTTCCTGGATTACTGGTGATCATTTTCTCACTGTGTCCAGACATAGGAAGAAAGAAGGGAGGGAAGAAAGGTTAAGCAGAGAAAGAGAGAGAGAGAGAGAGAGAGAGAGAGAGAGAGAGAGAGAGAATATGCATACTCTTAAGTCTCATTTCTTTATTTTTTATTTGAATATAGAATTTTATTTTCTGTTGGCTTCTTAGCTACCTTTATTTAAATTATTTTTAAAGTAGTTTACTATGAGTTATAACACACGTCTGTAACTTTTCTACTTATTGTTAATACTTGACACTTATAGTTAATAATAACCACTTACACCAGGTCTGCAGTATAACACAGTGGCTACAGTTAGAAACAATGTCTTATACTCTTGCAATTTATAAAAGTAGTAGATTTTAAGTGTTTTTACCATAAAAAAGAGGTAAATGGAAAAGTAGGTAAGGTAATGTGTACATTATATCAATTTAGATATTTCTGTCTTTTCTTTTTTCTTTCTTTCTTTCTTTCTTTTTTTTTTGGAGACAAGATCTCTCTCTGTATCCCAGGTTCTGAACTCACTATATGGTCTTTAGGGCACTAACGTCATTATGAGCTTCCTTTCTCAGAATCTTATTTAAATCTAATTATCTTCCAAACACTGGTCTCGAAAATGTGACCACATTGAGGGTTAGGGACTTACCACACGAACTGGTAGAGACGAATGCCCAGCCTACAGGTTTCACTCATTTTCTGTGGCAGTAGCTTTGTCACATGTTCCTGCTTATTTTAACTTGATTGAGAACGTGCTGTGTATGGATCGCAGCACTCTAGAGGCTCCCGAGCGCCTTTCAGGGAGTATGCAAGCTTTGATAATATCACCAAAACCTATTTGCCTTTGACTTTTTTGGCATTTGTACTGAAAGCACAAACAAATGGTGACTGAAACTTCAGGCGTCTCCAAGTAAGTTAGGACAGAAGCAGCACAGTGTGCTAGTAATCACTGCCATTGTCACAACCACAAAATGATCACTGCAAGTTTCTCAGGTTTAGTTTTCTATAAGAATGTTTTTTAAAAAAGAAGAAATCATGAGGAATTTTACCAAATTTTGTCCTTGGAGTATTCACCTTCATAATACACAGCACAATGAAATGGGAGTTAAGCATGAATAAAAAGTATGACGTTTTCCTAAAGGCAAGTGGACTTACTGTTCACAGAAGTGCATCTTTACACGGATGGACAACTGGGAAAGAACTAAGGCAATTCGGTAGATCTTTTCTCAAAATGGATCGAATGAGGCTGTCGCTTTGAGGAAAGTGATTGAAAATAGTCACTGTCAATGGAAACATGTGAACATTCAAGTCAAAATTATTGTCTTGAATAAACCCACTCTTCTGAGTGTTCTGCATAAATTAGTAAACCCAATACCAAGGCATGATATTATGTTTCATTTAAATTTTCCTAAATTCATTATTGGTATACATATGTGTATTAATAGTTTCACAATCCCCCCCCCC